>BGPR01003559.1:10807-133738 GCA_013235015.1 Araneus ventricosus
CAGGAAATAAAATTGCTATTACTGAAAAGCTAATAACTCGATAATGTTGAAATTTGGTAAATTTCTCACACCAAGCGAAATCTTCCAACGATAAACAAACATTAGCCGTTGCCCTGCTGCACCACCTATTCAATACTCTGTCTGTAAATCCTCGCCGCCTACTGAAATTTCTAGTGCTTTTCATTAATCTCATCAGAGTTTGCTTTATAGACATGTCAGATCAAGTTCATCTATAATAAGTATCACTCCTTCTTAAAGTAAAAAAAAATTATCTTAAAAAATATTTCGTGTTCTTCCGAAGTTAAAATATCTTCCAGTTTAATTATATCCTGCAAATAAACACTTCTTCAACGTGGAATACAATGTCTAGTCGCTAGCATCCTCCCGCCAATGCTAGTTTTCCCTATAGCGGCATTTCGATCCCCTCAAGAAAATGCGTCGACTATCAATATTTTATAAATTTATCCACTTTGAGACAGAAAATCTCAGTAACTAATTAAAACTAGATTAAAATTATTTATTGGCAATTTAACGCTCTTTGATTTCGTGTATAATATAAATTTTGCAAATTGCATAGTTGTCAGGATATTCATGAAAAACTAGAAAAAGGGAATGAAATTGAAGATGGCGATTTGAATTCTCCCCCTAACATAGGGGACTTTCAGCACCTTCAACAGGAGTCTTTCACTAACATATATACAAACTCTCCAAAACTAGGTGATTTGATTTTGGTACTATATATACTACATATGTACTTTAATATCTGTCCGAATTTACGAAACGAATACAATTTCTACTCTGAAAGTATTGTTTCTGCGGGTAACTTTCGGAACACTCGCCCCTGTTCTGGGATTCCTTCCAGTCTTGACTTTAACTGTGATGGACTTTGCTTGTGATATCTGTCCTAAACGGTTTGTTTTTCTCAGGAATAGGAGCCAATTTTATATGTTTTCTATGTGGTTGTTCTTCAGGAAAGATGGTTACATTTATATTTAGAAAAAATTACATTAAACAATTGAATTAAGCTCTAATTGAATTTAAATGTTTTGAATGAAGTGCCGACAAACCATGTGACCCATTCAAAGGGTTTATTTTTTGGCGCATTTTCAGGAAAAAATCTATAAAGGAGATTCTACTTTATATTTTGAAACATAGTAACATGATAAAATTTCAAGCTTGATTGGTTCATCATTATACCGAGTATACCAAAAGTTCTTGACACACTTAAGACTTAAATAAAAATCCAAGCAATTGGCGTAGACGAGTGCGGTTTGCATTAAAATTATTCTCGTGGTGTAAATTTGTTTTAATATAGAGTTCCTAATTTTCCTCATAGATGGCACCATACCTAAAATACGGTATAAAAACTCAAGATCAGTACTTACAGAGAAATTGTTTCATCACAAGCACTTACCAAACGTTATGTAACCACTACAATATTTTACTAGAGATGGCTTTTGTTTCACGAACTACATCCAAACGATACTCTAATTCAATCCACTGACAGCTAGCTTTTATTGTACAAGAGATTGTGTTGTATGTGTTCCTCGTGTTTTCAATGAAAGAAGAAGCGTATACTTTGTCCTTGACGGAACCAAAAAGATAAAAAATCAACATGGTTATGTCTGGAAAACGAGATGGTCAAAACAATGGACGATCTCCAATCCATCGGCCAGGAAATTCATCATTCATATAGTCTTTTACAATTTTGCTCCAATGTTAAGGTACACCACCCTGTTGCCAAACAAAGTTTGGATGCAAATGACAGCAAACATTTGGAACATATCCAGATAAACCGTATTTGTGACTGTAGATTCAACGAAAAATAATGGCAAATTACACGAACTGCACCGCACATTAAGTTTTTACTATCGCGGATTATACCAAAAACTTCATATGGGTTAGTCGATCCCTAAATTCTCACGTTGTGCCTATTGACCTTTCTAGAAAACTGAAAGGTTGCTCTGCCTGTAAAAAGAATATGACTCAAGTTGCCTAAGAATGAGTCTTTATTATCTGAATCTATACATTCAAGCATTTCAATGTAAATTTCAAACTAAGTGATTTGCCATCTTGCTTTAAATCTTTACATTTTGCGTTCATAAGAGTTTAGTACTTTACGTAGAATTCAATTTACTGATGTATGCGGGATATATAATCGCCAAGATGATGGTGCTCGTTTAGAAGTAAACGCTTGTTGAATATGGTGAACATATTTTCTAAATGTGCTTCACCGGCCGGTTTTTTCTCCTTGCAAAAACGCTTCCAGTTTTTAAAAAATATTCATTTGCAAATTCAAGTTGCTATTCTTAGATAATTTTTATTTTAACTTTGTACAAATCCTACTTTGGTCTTTCTTCATATATTTGGTTTCAAACTACCAACTTAGAAAATAAGCCTTTTCGTGAGCAGTCCTGGGAAAATCATGAGAAAAATCCTTAAAATTTCATATGTAAACAAAACACATAAATATGTAGTGGGATTTATGATGGATTTATGGGTAGTTTTTTGCTGGTTTTTAGATACAATGCCATTTATTTCTAAAATTAAGAACTAATAATTATTTTTTATGGCGGAAAAAACCTTAAATGAAAGCAATAATTTCGACTAATATGGAGATTCAAAGGAAGAATTTAATGCTTTGAAACTCATTAAAAATTTTTTTTAGTTAATTCCCAAATGTAATTGTAATTAGAGAAAAGCTTAAAATTGCAACAAGCAAAGAAGTAAATTAACTCTTCTCATCTAACTCATCCACGATTGAAAGATTAACTGTCAGTATGTGCTTAGACCCCTTGGCACCATTTCCACAGTCATGTCTAACGTCAGTTAAAGGCAGGTATTTCAATGCCATGCTGTTTGAAGTATTACCAAGACTGGAAGTAACGCCTTCAGGGAATGGTACTCAGTCAACATCTGACTTAAGCCTCAGAACACTTTTAGGGAGGGATTTTTATTCGTTCCGCTAATTCGGGTGAATAGAAAAGAACTTATAATCATTTTTGACAACCCTTTATTTATTTGCTTTTCGAAAAATTTTGTAAATTCTCAAAAATAATTCTGATATCGGCCTGACATTTCCATCGGATATTGCCTTCTGTTTAACATGCACGTTAAAGGAATTGCAAACTTTGAACCAAATTTTGAAAAATTAATATACTTTTCATAATTCGCGTGTTTTATTTACTCCTGAACGAATTAGAGTTTTTTTTATAATCGATTGCTTATTTTATAGGTTTTCATATTACCTATAGAGTTTTATTTTTAATTTTTTCATGTTATAATTTTTCATTTAAACGCGAAAAAGTGATTTTTCAGCTTTCTCTTCCCCATCTAATCCTATATTTCTGTTTGTGATATATAGTGGCCTTTTTTCGATGGCCAAGCCAACAACTGAAAAGCAATAATTACTCGTTATGCAGTTTAACGTGATTTAGTTTTTAGGTTTGCTCACTATCTGTAGATTATATGATGAGTAATGAAAAATTCATAAAAACGCTGTAAATGGCTGAGCGTAAGACCTAAAACAATCGAATTTGTCGCGTAGTTACTTCTTGTGTGGCTTACTTACTTGTTGTCTTACGATCTTACAGACTGAGACTACTTTTTCAAAATTTTAATTGTATGTTTAAATTATTAGATATTAATAGAAATTTTAACGTTTTACTTCAACAACTCCTAAACATATTATTGCACAAAAACTAAGTTTACACCTTTTTGAAAATTTAAAATTATGCTTTTCAGTTATACCAATTAATTTCGCGCAAATTTATCTTTAAATTTTACGAAATTTATTAGTTAACGGCTGATGCAATAGGTTTTTACCATTCATTCTTTATTGAAATGCTTAATAGTTTGTTAAGTTGTGGGATTCCCTATGAAGGTAACTCTCTCTATATATTTAAAAAAAGCTAAAGTGCGCGGCGTAAAACAGATATAAAATTGCCTTTGGCTTCTGCTAACAATATTTTTTTACAAATGAGATTGGTAACCACATCTCTGTTAATCATAACTTCAAATGCATACATAACCCGATACTATATTGTTTGAGTTATGAAACAATTTTTTATAGAAAGCAACGTATTTAAGACGTAGAATTCACAGTATTTTTTTATTTATAATGAAACTTTGGATGAAATTATTCATAAGAGATAAGTTAGAAATGAAGATCATAGGCTTAGGCGAACCAAAGAACTTCAGGGTAACGTCGAAATAGTTTAAATAGTTATGTCAGGGAACAGAAAATCTTCGTGGACATCATGGAACCTATTATTGTCAACATTGCATATTGGGCTTTTCTTTTCATTATACTCAAAACAACTTGGTGACTTTTTTGTCTTGGCGAATTGTCTTGGAGCGCTGAATTACCAGCTCGGCTCAACTTCTTTCTTGGCGATAGTTGATTTTCGCTGAAATTTCGGCGAGCTGAAGCATCAGGAGCCAGAATGCACCAATTTGGCTGGAAATGCATGATGTACGAATAACGAAACGCAGATGCTCAGCGCGAGATTACCTAGTAATGTTTGATTCAAAAAATTAGTAAATCTGCTTTCAAAAATATTTAACTTTCATGTCTTAATAACATTGTTTTGTTTCCACTTTAAATCAAAATATCTTCCCGGTTGTATATTTTCTAAAAAAAATATGAACTTGTAAACACGATTTAGAATCGACGGCTGTTTATTACTATAAAAATGGAGACGATAAAAATAATTATGATATTTAACTCGATCACATTATCATGCTACGGTGTTTCGGTCTAGATCTGTGAATTCCTTTGTTCCTTTCTATGTCGAAGTCCAATTCGACTAGATTAATAGGCATTGCTTAGTTATACAACACACTGTTGCGAAAAGTCATGGAGTTCGGCTTGATTCTATGCTCACCATTTAATCATGAGCACAACGGTAATAAGTTTCTGTAATTGCCATTAGTGGCGCTGCAATCATTAACAAATATAGAATTGAAATCGCAGCTACTTTCCAGGGATGAAGGTATCCGAACTGTTTATTGTTTTACTATAATATACCACTCTTATTATTTAAGAGCAGTGTTATACAAAATGATTTGAAACTAACTTCCTGCAGCGTGGAAATCTAGTATTATATTAAATTATTTATAATTTTTTACCCTTTAGAAATAGTGGTGATTGATAAAAAAAATTGAGTAAGTATTACCTGCATATGAAAGTCGAAGAATAAACCTATTTTTGCTTATAACATTCTTAGAAAGGGCTTTACACAAATTAAAAAATACAAGTATCTTTCCTATATAAATTACTAATATTAGTACAAACCATCTGCTCAAAATCAAAATTTTCTGAAAATAAATAAAACAATGCTTAGTAATTTATTATTTGTAGCTGTTTTCTTAAATTACAAATTTTGAGTAAATGTGTTTATATTGCAAAAGAATACTTAGGTAGAAAAATAAAAATTCCTATGAAATATCTTCGGAATATGCATCAATAATTGCGAAAGAAAAACCCGAAAAGTTCGTTTAATTCGTCTTGTTACATATACACTTGTGCAAAGCATGACAAATAAAATATTTTCAAAAGTTAATGAACATAATTGTTTTTACGAGGATTAAAATATGAATTATTATTAAATTACGAATTAAAATAATTTTTTAGGTTTGAGTAATTTACCAGCTTCACATAATTGTGAGCCTCGTGCTGCCTTGTTATTGTCAAGATCTATACCGAGTAGAGGGAGTTTATAGCTGACTTATTTTACGGTGGGTCACTTCTCTAAGGAGAAAAAAAAGTTCGGATTTCTACCGGGCACAGCACGAAAAGGGTGCCAAATGACATTTATAACTCACATATAAAATTTGGTTATAATGGGATGCAATCTTCTGCCTCCGGATTGGCTTTAAAGAATGCAAATTTTTGGGAAACCATCTTCTTTTTTATAATTTGGTACAATAATTCTAAAAAAAGTTCTAAATTGTGTGTCTATAAAACAAACAGAAATTGTATGTATAATATATATTTATTACAAGAAAAGTTTACAAAAATGGCAGTTATATTATTATAATAAGATTTCAAATATCTTGAAAATCCTTCTAGTTATCGAATTTCAGCATGAGGTTTTTAGATTCTATTTGGTTTCGAATGAAACCTTATCTAATATTTTTTGCACAATGAGGCTGAAGCTTCTGTCACCGTCTTAACTGCCCTTTAAACCGCTTGTGTGTGTGAGATGGCAGATGTAGTAAAGACGATTCTCCGTATGTTTTTTGGACGGCAAATAGTCTGATGTCTTTGTCAGGTATGGATTTTAATATTGGTGGATCAGCTATATTCTCCTGTCAGTTAATGAGATCGGTGAAAGATGACGCAACAAATTTTACAGTAGGAAGTTGAAACAGTCAGAACCCATTTTCTTGAATGCCGCGGGCTTTCAAAATCAGATGGACTTCCAGTTCACGGATATGCGGTTCTGAGTCGGTCAGCATTGCGATCAACAAATATTCAGAATGATCGAAGTAACTGTTTCTTTGAATTACTGGATCTACTTGGGCTTTCAGTTCTGTGTACAAATATATAGTTGCAGCGATGAGTTTGAAAAGCTGACGTGCTCCATCTTTACAGTACGGGCGAATTTTGATAGCAAACCAGAATTTTCAGAAGATTCCATCAAAACATACAAGCAAAACGAACATATAAAACGAATTCGATTAGCACTAGTTAGCCATCGGGCATGACACATTTTGCCTGCAGATTTGTTTATTAAATACTTAGGATATATACCTGTTGAAACCGCTGAGAGTATTCTATATAACTATGTTTGGACTGTGCTTACACCTTGAAAAGAAAACTCGGATAACTGTTTAACTCAGATGAAAACGAACACATTTCCAGTTCTTGCCAACTCTCCCTGAAAATGTATTAGGTCCCGATGTGCTGCCATCAGTATGCTGAAACAAGTTTCGGAAGGGTAATTCATCCATATGTAATAGGCAGATCATCCACTGTAATGACTAATCTAACCTTTAATTCAAGCAGACTTTTGATACCTCCATATTTACAATCATTGACGTTAGTTCCATCACATCCAACTTCCAGCAAAGATTACATAGATATTTTTAATTCTAGGAAGAAATCGCCGATTGTTTGTTCCATACATTTAGATGTGCCAAACGCTGGTGCAATATGACCCAAGGGCTTCGAATCTGGCTCCATTGCTCTTCAAGAATGCTCTGTCTATACATTTTTTCGTCTTATACGGATACATTAAAGTTTTATCTTTCAGTCCGTCGAATTATAAAGCTGGTATTTGTAAGACATTGTCTTCTTTCGCGTCCAATTTTCGTTCTTTCTTGCCTTTTCGGCGGAGCTTATTTTGATCAATAATTTCCGAAGTGGAAGTGTGAAGTACTACTTTAGTAATAGCTGCTCCAACCCTGTCTGAAACTCCGTATCTATCACACGTTCTTGAAGGTAAAGTGTAGTCCACTGTACTGTTCTTAGTAATAGGTTTATCGGCAGGAGCCATTGATGTTGAGGCTTGTGACTGTCGCTGGAATATATCGTCAGTCTCCGGTACACTAGATTCAGGTGAAGTCAAGGCATTAAGCTTCGCTTTTCTTCCTTTTATGAGGCTGAAACTTGGACTTTTGCTTTATCATTTTCCATTTTAAGGTTTTCGTTACCGAATTCGTTGTAAGCGTATTTATGGTTCAAATTGCCATTTTTCTAGTGGTGCGTTGGTCGATTAGGAAGTTCTTTTCTCTGAAAAGTATTTTTTTCTATCTGGGGCAAATGCACTCATCGCTGTTCTTGCATTTGCAGGATGGAATGTCAGACAGCGCCTTACTAGTATAGTGAAATTACTAATCTCTTCTGCGGTAGTTTGGGGTGAGATTTTAAGAGAATTTTGAATTTTAGATAGTACGTCTTCAACCTTGCCTTAACTGGTTTATGCTGGTGGAAGTCGGAATGGAAGCTCTTGACCATATATCTTCAATATTTTCTTCGACAATGTCCTCAATTTTCTTATATGTGTGTCTTATATGTTTGTTAGTTTCGTTATCCCGTTTTATTTTATGCCGTTCCACTCTTAGAATTTCATAAAATCTTCGAAGGTTGGTAACATATTGCCTTTCATATCACTTGAACCACCACACAATGCACATTTCCTCTGAAAACGAGTACGATCCATGAAAAAAATGGCGCAAACGAGAATAACACAACGTCGTCTGATTGAAGGACAAGGACAACCACGTCCGGATACGTGGGTGTCGGACGCGCATGCGCAAAATGTTGCTTGATCCCCCCCGGACAAATATGCTCACACCTGCACTTATGACGCATTGTTTTTTATGTATGAAGGAAGTAGCGTGTATTCGTTTAAATTCTAACTGGCATTTTCTGGAGTAAAAAAAAATCTCGAAACTTTGATATCAATCCGGAGGCAGTTAGACTTGTCAGAAAGCAATAATATTTCACATGTCTTAGTTTGAGTGCATTTGGTACCTTTTTATCTCTGTGCCCCTTGAAAAAGTAGAAAAAAGTTAAAACGACCCACCCTATTATACATCCCTGGACTTTCTGCGCTATGCCCGTTTATCAGCCAGATGGGTGAAACCGAAGCTTGTATTTAGGCATGATCTATGCTGTCGATTAAGCTCGCTCAATATGAGCAATCCCCTAAAAAGTGAGATTGAATGGGGAAAGTATCTCCTGATACGTACAACATTAATTTATAAGATTTCAATTTTTTGTTACAAAAACCAATTGAATTAGCCAATCGAAAAATTATCCAATTAATTGTATAATTTTTCCCTAAAACTTGCCGCCAAATTCGATATACCAGTACAATTCGTCACCGAATCGAAATGATCAATATACTTCAACTTTAAACAGTTCATAAAAAACAATTACAAAAATGACAATCTTAATTACGAAAAGTATGACTACCGAAATATTAGGGATAATATCAAAGATATGCAGGAACAATACATCGTAACCCCCATTGATAAAGCGGCCGACAACTGTGCAATTATATGCAAAAAAAAATTATATCTCGAAATTTTAGACAAGGAATTAAAATTATCAGAAACTTATGAACTCAATAAATCAAATATTATCACTCTTAAGAAAAAAATTTCAGCCCTTAACAAAAAAATTAAATGCCATAATGAAAATAACCTACTATATATTGTTATCTATCCAAAATTTCATAAACAGTCATTTAAATTCAGATACTTCACCTGCAGAAATAACACCTACATGAACTATTCTGGAATCATTTTTTCAAAACATCTTAATATCATCCTAAATCATATCGAGCAAGAAAATTTCACCTGGATTATCAAAAAATAACAAAATAATTGAATTCCTTAATAATAACAAAATCGAAACAATAGAAACCTACGACTTTCAAGATCTTTTCACAAGTATTCCAATAAATAAATTTCAAGAGGTATTAATGAACTATTTCTATGATCTTAAAAATCTTTTTTAAAATTCCACTAACTTTCTGGAAAGACCTAATCAGCTGCTGCATATTCAATAACTTTATCTTTAACGGAGAAAATATTTTCCAGCAAATAAATGGCATCCCTCAAGGAACAAATTTCTCATCTTAAATACCCAACATCTTAATTAATTTATCTACTCTGTCTTGCGATTCATTGACGATCTAATAATTTTTAACTTTCAAGACTTCAGCTCTATTAGCAATACCATCTACCCAGAAGAACTCAAACTAATCAAAACCAGCAACAATCAATCGGCAGCAATTTTTCTTGATTTATGCTTAGACTACCAAAACGACTTAAAAATTGACATTCACGAACATTCACAACGAATTCAAATTTAATGTTAATAAATTTATTTTTTAACTCTAATATCTGATATAAAATCTATAAAAATACAATTATCAATCAACTCATAAGAATCAACAAAATATGCAATAACACTAATTCTGCCAAATAGCAAATCCTGCACTTAAGAAATAGCCTCAACATTAATTAAATTCCCTCCTAATTTTACGAACCTCTGATTAATGGATTTAAGATGTAAATAAAGGATTGCTTATCAGAGCAATGTCGACGCGAAGTATAATCTTCGCAGTAGTGTCACTCAAGTCGATAAGGTCTGATATTTTACCTCGAAAACGCATCTTTTAGACATTCTTCACTGTTTTTTCATATTTTACTTATTTCTTTCACTATTTCTCTACGCTTTCTATCGTTATCGTTTTTCTATTTAATTTTCATTGTTCCCAACATACTACACTTTCCTGGCAACATCCAAAGTTAAGGATTAAACTTGTAACTCGATACCCTGTTAACACCTCCTTAACGCCGGTCTGCAGCATAACCCTCCGCAAACACCGCCACGTCGACATCCAAACTTCTGGTACGTAAAATTTATCTTCACTTTGCTCTAATGTTATATCACATCGTACTTTTGGTTTTAATTATTAAAAACACCCCTGTCTGTTTTTGCTTTCGCATTGGGGATGAAAATCAGTGTTTTAAACTTTACGGTGTAAAATCAAGAAAATATCACACCTTTTATATCCTAGCAATTCACAATATCTTCATCCCCTGAAGAAACATCACTGTGCTTTAATTGCGCTTTTCATTTTACGATTTGTACTCTATCTACCACAGTGCTTTTGGAATTGCAGCTTTTAGGGTATTCATTGCGGATGTGATACATTTTTTCCATCTGTTAATATGTTAATATTCACATTTTTATCTTTACTCGGATATACTTTCAATTTGTTTTCAATATCTCTTTGAATTTGAAATGAAAGTTTGTTATTTTATTTTATTATTTTCCTATTATGTTTTGCTCTTTATTTATATATATATATATCGATTGGCATTTGATTGCTGGAATTCCATATCTGGATTGGCTTTTTCATAGTAATAGCTTTTAATATTATTAGCTTTCTGCATTTCATTGTGTGAATAATATTAGGTTATATAGTTTATTATATTTAATTTTAAAAGATGGTTTAATAGGTGTATATGATGAAAATATTATTTGAATTTTAATGGTTTAAAATAGGTATACATAATAACACATTTATTCACAAACAAATCAAAGACATCAAACATCCATTTTAAAAATTTTAACAGATTACATATCTAAATTTAAATTATCCAATAATCAAAATTATAAAATTAATGCCAAATGTACCTATAGAAAGTTTTTGAACATATATTAATTCTGTTACTGTTCAGATTAAATTAATAATTGAAAAAGACTATCTAAATATGGAGTTTTCAACAATTTAAGTGATCAGCTCGACTTTGGTCGAGCTTGTCATTTTAAAATCTAGATTTTATTTGCTCAAAACCATCAATGAGATCAGTTGTTGAAAACATAAAGGGTAAATTACCCTAAATATGCACAAGAAAGAGGGTAAAGAGTCTTAACCCTAAATTACATACGATCAGAAAGATATCTAAAATTTATTAACAAACATAAAATATTACACATTATTCTAAATTGCACTAAATCAATTAATTCTACATCTACGATATAAATATATTAACTAGGAATTAGTGAATGAAAGTGTGCGAAATTCATTTTACCGCCAACAACATATCCACTCTTAAAGATTCAATACATAGTCCGCGTGAAATATATTCATATTCTTGAAAGTTAATAATAGGTTTTAAATTTTATTAAAAAGTCATTTATAAGTTAAAATTCTAGAGAATAATTTACAAACCTAAATTTTTAAAAAACATACTAAAAATTTAAGTATTTATATGCAACGATTTTAAAGAAACTATATTAAAAGTGGCGCCACCTATATTCAGGAATTGAATTATTTCCAATGAACTGGAGTTAGATAAGAATTAGAACTGGACATTAAATAAGAATTGTTAGAATTTCTAACAACCTTAGAAATTTCTTCTTAGCTTCTCATTTAACACTAAACCCACCACGACGAGTTAAATGACACCCTTTTAAAATTTTTGGTAAAAGTACTTAAAAATAACATTATCACATCACCATTTGCCTTTACTACTTTTACTGAAAAATATATCGGATTTGTTTCTCAATATTAACTACTGTCTTGTTTATTTTTTCACACCAATATACGTAATTTGCCCTAACCACCGTAATTACCCAAGGATGGATTTATATGAAATAACGATTCTGTATGAAGGATTGATTTGATAAAAATATCTTATTACACATTTTTGCTATAACATCATTTTTTTTGTTCTAATTTTCATTTTTGTCGTTAGATTATGATCGAATAGGTGATTTCACTCTATTCCAAGCGAGTATTAGAGTTTGAACATTGCAGGTTATAGTGCTATTTCGTGAATAAAGACCTTTGTTCCATTATTGAACTTATAATTTGTATCTAAAAAAAATATCGATAAATTGAAGCTCAGTTTCAAGTGTGTGAGTGCGAAAAATACTCCCCTAGACCTTCTCGCATACATTCTAATGAAAGTGTCATAAAAACTGCAAACCTTGGGCAGGGCCCGGACCGCCGCAAATCCTCAGATTTTTATTGCTCTCGGATTCCAAGATTGCGGCAAGGTTAAAGGGCTCCAATACAAGCTGGAGTGTCTCATCCTCCCTGTTCCGACCTTTACAGGTCATGACCAAATATGGCGCGTTTCGTGCTTCGTAATATGATGCAGAAAACCGGGAATGCATTCGAACTTCTTATTTTCGACTGATTGAAACCAAAATTTGAAGCAGATCTGCAACTATGATTAGAAGATCACGTACCAAACCTTATTCATATAACTAACTGCATTTTCGAGTCATGGTGTTCACAAGCTGCAAGAATTTCTGCTACTTTCTAAGAGAAACAAAATTTCCCCAAATTAAATTTTTTAAAACTTGAATCTCCGGATAGTAATCTTCGAACAGCAATTTAAATTATGAATTTTATTTTTATATATGCCTGGGTATTCAGCATAATCAATATTTATTAAATTCTATATAATTATTCGAAAATTCAAGTTTAAAAAATATCAATATGTGGAAAACCCCTCATTATTTTTTCCCCTCTCCGAGGAAAGCAGAAATTCTGCTCACTGTAATGCCGATATCTTTCTAAATTTTAATGGTACTCAAGTGGAAAATTTATTTAAGTAAGTATTTATTTCAAAGTTTTACACAATGCATTTCTAGTATACGTCAATTTTTCGGTAAATTTTGAATAATTTGGTGGATAACTGTACATTTTATAAGCAAAAAACATGCTGGAAAATTTAGGAATTTTTTAAGAAAACCTTTATATTTTCCAGAATGTGCCTACTATTTTAACGAATATGCATGTAAGCAATTTGTATATTAAACAAAACTATTTATGCAATTTGTAAATAATTATCAGCTTACTGTGGAACGGGCTGCGCATAGTTTTTTTTTTTTTTACTTATTTATTTTTTTTTACTTATTTTTTTTTTTTGTTCATCAGATTCTGGGCGGTCCCCGAAATGTCCTCCTGACCAAATCTTCACTATAAAATATGAGTCGGAGTCAATTCTTTACATGGTCAAAGTTCAAGGGCAGTTGATATGTGAAAATCTGAAAGTGTCCGGATACTTTTGACCACATAGTGTACGAGAGGGTATACAAGAAAAAAAAATATTTAAATGGTAAAAAGTTGAAAAATTTATTATTGAATAATAATATAATAATACGTGCTATCAGAAAAGGTAAAAATTAAATGGTTCCTAAAAAACTGGCTGACAAATATAAGTGACAATTGAATATTAAGCATTTAAAATCCTATGAATCATTTGAATGTGTAGGGAGGAACGCAATAAAAATCAGTCAAACAGGGTTTGGTCTCTTATAACTAAAATGGAAACCGGCTTCCATTCTATATGGTGAAAACTTCCCTCTTATAATAGGAGATAAACTCGAAGAGAGTTATCCCCACACTGCAGCAGCGTTATGGCTTAATTGAAGAATGACAGCTCGGAAATTAACGTCGGAGTGGAAACGGCCATTATCGGCCGTGGTCCGGCTCCTCCCTAAGGATGTAGGTAACACTGAGGGATACTCAATCCATACCATTACTAAGTCCACCATGAGTTGTGTAATATTTTTGTTTACATGAATTAGATACGCATCCAGTGTATTCAAGAGTTATCTGGAATAGAAGCGAATAGAAAGACGGAGAACGTGCTAAGCTATCTGTTTCCTCCAGTCATTCTACAAGGCTCCAGAACAATGAAGAGGCATCGCCCTCTGTCCCAATTATCGATTTGTAAATTTAAAATTGCACTAAATTCCAAATTTACAAATGCGATGACCATTTTTGATGTCATAAAAAAATTTCTCATCAAGAAATACCACAAGAAAAAAATTTTGGATTTTAGGCCATTACTAAATCGGAAGATATTCGACATTTAGTGTTGTAAATAAATAAGGTGTTCTCCAGATGTAGATAGGGAAATTCTCAGCTGTCATTTAAATGTCAGTATTAAAATGTTAAGTTATTTTGCTTCTTAAATGCTGTTCTCAAAGAAATGATCTACATTTTACAATTGATAAAATTTCATGCCTTTAAAAGTTCTGTAGTACAGAACTTCTCTTCAAAAGTTTTTTTTTTATTTTCTTCTTCAAAAATTATGACATCCAATAGCTCTGGAAGTTTTGTATAATTTTCATAAATATATTGAGTACATTTTGCCGCCTGGATAAATTTTGATCACAAAGAGTTAAAATTTTAATAAAGCAAAAGTATTTATATAGCCTTTTTTGTATCAGCGAAAGTAATAGAATAAAAGAGAATATTCGTTGTTTTAATGAAATATTTGTATATGCATTAAAATTAATAACTTGTTGACATTTATTTTGATTTCACTGATTTTTATTTACTTCCTGGTTTTTCTTCGCAAGTCGGTGGCATATTGGTAATATCCGATTCTTTGCATATCAACGATTTTAGTGAAGTAGTGTACTAGTTTAATTTATAAGATTTTAAATTATATATAAAAATTATTAAATACTTATATATATTTAATTTTTATAAAATAACGTGGTGAATTATTATATTTAATAGTGAAAACGTTATCGAAATATATGATGTCCCCTTTGTGCATCGTATTACAGCAAAAATAGAAAATTTGATCACACTTCAAAACTACTCGTACGAGTATGCTGAAATTTTGTACAGGCTTAGGGTACAGGGCATCTGCTTCGATTACTATTAAAATTTTCAATTGTTACTATTGAAAGTAAAAGTTAAAAGTTAAGTACTTTTAAAAGTTAGTGCAAATATAAATATGTAGATGAACCCTTCTGAAACCTTTTGGCATGAATGACGGCAAAATAATATGGAGTGGCTTTTTTTCTTCGTGCTGTACTTTTTTTCCGAAATCAACGCAAACGAGGAATGAATAATTTCATGTGTTGCAGTAAAATGCTTTTCGAGAGTCGGAAGTGATGAGAAAAGAGTTTATATATATATATATAATCAGAGTACTGCTGTCACTCTTCTAGAAAAATATATGAAACTTATCGTTTATAAAATAAGCATATTCTTAACTCAATGGTTTATATTTGGAACTTTCTACTGATACAATGGTTCATAAATAAACAATTACATAATCTCTGTAATAAAGAGGGAAAAATTTATAAGGGCACCTGTTAATTAGTAAAAAGCTTTCCAATATAAAATTTCCCATTTTGATTCCAGTATTATGGCTAGAGTCGAGCTTTTTTATTTTTAAATGTTGCTACCTCATCGAGAGAGGCGTGCGGCTTTGTGTAATATGTAGAACAAAATTAGACGAAAAACACCTGGAGTCTAGCAACTCTGCTCCGTCCGACATTCCTATCTTGCAATTAATTGGGTCCTACTTGCCGTCGCAACTGTTATGCTGCGTGCGACTTGTAGTGTTGTCACTCCTTCCGCTGTGATATTGAGCTATTGCAAATTTGAATTCCATTAAAACTGCGTTGTACATTTTATTTGGTGTAACTTTTACGTAGTTCCCTGACACATGCGTTCTTGCATGAAAATACGAGAACTAAAAAACGCAATCACATAGATGAATGAAATTTTCGATGTGGTCTTATTATTAAAAGTGTAAGTCTATGTCGAATTGAATAGGTCGAAAGAAAGACGTCTAAATAGATGTTCTGTTTTCTTGATTGTGCTAAGAAGCACAAAACGGGCCTTATTGTGTTAGTATACGCCACTTGACTCATTTGCGGGCGTTGGTTATACTTCAGGAGGAAAAATACTCTCTCTTTTATACGGAGAAATCAACATAACGCGTTATATTGTGAAAGTTAGAAAGAGAGTGACCACTAGTTATAGGATAGTTTAATATAGTTATATGAACGTCCCGTTTTGAAGCAACACGAGGGCTATTTTGGACTGTAACTCATAATTTTGAAGCTCGGTCAGATGGCGAGTACGACATCTGGCTTGCACTCCCTCACTCAAGCTTCCGTGCCACACCAGCGGGGGTGCGTTTGGCCCCGGCGACTGATGTAGTGGGCCTAAAGCACGGTGGTTTCGGGTTTCGAGTCTGGAACCTTCCGATCCCAAAGCCATGACCTTTCCATTAGGCCACTGCCGCCTCATTAGATTTAGAAAGAAAACAGGTTTACAACGATGAATGCTTTTCTGTTGTGTCTTATTATTCATTTGGTAGTCCTCTGTCAGAATGATACATCTGCCTCTGACATGAAGAGATATGTCTTCTGAAATTTCGTGTTCGTCAAACAAAATCCTTACGAACTTGCTCCAATTGACTCTGAAAAATAAAAATTATATGTATGTTTTTACAACACTTTTTAGCATAACTTGCCTTTAAATTCATTTATCATTTTGAAAATAATGATACACGATCTGATTCCGAAAGAGTACCCCATTGTGGCTAGATTTCAGCCACATATATAAATTATAATAGCATAGATAGTTATTTTCCAGCATTTAACAGATGGACATTCTAATGTCGAATTTTCACGTTAGAGTAAAAATCGCCACACCATTTAAATGATGTTAACATGTGTATGGGCTGGCACACTATCAGTTCATTGCAATATACGTTATGTGACATGCGTGATGCACAAACCGATAAAAAGGATCAACAAGGAACACTGTGGATCTAGATCTAACGAATTTGGCAGGCTGTTACTTTTAGGTAATCAGAGCTCACTAAAAATGAGTTTTTAAAATTTTAAATATATTTTTAATTAATAAAAAATCATTTAAATTTTCAAGTTTTTCCTCAATAACTTAAAAGCATACGAAAGCTGCAAAGTTTTCTTACATCATTTTAGAATACAAAAAATTAGCTTTTCATTAATACCACTTTTATTTCAATACCATCTTTTATATCCAACTTTAATACATTTCTAAAAAAGCTTGTAAATATATTTTACTTATTCTTTTCATTTTTCAAGGTACATTTTTGAAATACAAACCTATATATTTGAATTAATTGGCAAAACCAGAAGTCCAGTCCCTCAGCTCAAAACGCAGGAACGATTTCGACAATTTTTAAATCATAGGTCGCCCGACCCACATCACCCTCCATTTTCGAGAGAAATCGAAAAAAACAGTTCTCCCCACCGTACAGTCGTGAAAAAGAACTAAAAGGATCCATTCAGCATTATTCCGCAGCTAATCATTGCTTCTTGAAACAAAAGATACCGTTTTACAGGAAATAACGTATACTAAAAGATTCTAATTTTCCCTTATGGGGTTAACTACATACCTAAAATGGCGCTAACTTAAACATGCTCAGTGGCAACACCCTCTCTTAATGCCCTAAACAAGTTTCTAAAGAAAAAATACCCCAGGATATTAATTAATTTTGGTTAATATATCATTATTAGATTGGAAGATATTTGACATTTTGTATTCTCGAAATAAAAGGGGTCGTCCCCACATTTACTTAATAAAGTTCTCTGCTTGCCTTTAAATGTCGGTCGTAGCATTCGAAATTATTTCGCACTTTAAATGTTATTTTGAAAATCATGATCTACATTTTACAATGGGTAAAACTTGATGCGTAAAAAAATAAATCGATTGATATTGCACCATTTAATTTTCTAGAGCTTTAATACTATATATAAATAATTAAAATTGTTGTATATTTGAATTTGAAAAAAAGTGGTGAGATTGATTATATTTAATAATGGAAACGTTTCCGAAATATAAGAAGCCCTGTTAAGTGCATAGTTTTAGCGCGAAAACTGAAAATTTAATGTAACTTCAAAACTTCTCTTACGAATACGCTGAAATTTCGCATAGGCTTATCAAATGGCCATCTGTTTCCATTACTGTTAAAATTTATAAGTGTTGCTATACAAAATTGTTTTAATACCAATTTTGATAAAATATTTCTTGTAATCAAAATTATTTTAAAATAAAAAGTAAAATTGTAAAATGTGCAGAATAATTCATAAAACTACATAAAAAAATTTTAGGTAAATAATTACATTATTTCTCAATATATCAATAAAAAAACAAAAGTTTATTTTAACATTAGAAACTCAAAATTTCATTTGCTTCTAATTCCGAAACCAAAACTGTTGGGATGATGAAACTTGGCATTCCAGAATACGTTTATATGTAGATTCGAAATGTATTAAGAAAATTATGCGTTTCCATTGGAAATTTTGAAGTTAGTGCAATTATAAATATGTAGATGACCTCTTTTGAACTTTTCAGACATGAAATATATTAGCAGACGTTATTTCCCGAAAATTGGTATCTCTTGTTTTAAGATGAAATTATTTATTTTAAGATAACGCTGGGTGGATTCTTTTTTTATTTTTTCGCGACTGTACATTTTCTATGAGACATTCCACCAATCCCAACCACTGGACCGATTGTGATTATTTTTTTTCATAACAAAGCTTAAGACCCCTAGATATTTTTGAAGTTTCCATATGAAAGAAAAATCGCCAGAGCGATTATATGATTTTAAAATGTGAATGGCCTGGCAGACTATCAGTACACTGCATAATACGTTATTTATCATGCGTGTTGAAAAAATCATTGAAAATGCTCCACAAGGCTCGTCCTCGGAGCTACCAACTTTTGAAGGTAATTAATTTGCGGTTGTACGAACTTGGTAAAAATTTTTCTGAAAACTTCAATTTATCTTTTAATGTCTTTCCTCGATATCTTCCTCGATAACTTTTATACTCAATGAATCCTCTGACAACTTATCCCACTATTACCGCGTGTAAGAATGAAATTCATTTTGCGCTGCATTCTGTAATTTTCGCAAGCTATTGTGTTTATTTAGAAATATAACAGCTTTGAATCGTAATATGCTAATAAAATTTTGCCTGTATGTAACAATTCGCTTCGCTCAAACGTATATGAACATGTTTGCGAACGTTGCATCTAATTAGAGAATTTAAAAAAATCGGTAGTCGTAGGTTTAGCGAAATGTGCTCAAATAGTCCCAGAAAGAAACTTGAGGGATTTCATATAGATAAGTGAAGCAATGATAAGAAATAGAATACAATAAAGAGAATCTAAGCGTAAACGTAATTCATCAGAGCACTGTATTATTCGTTATTTTAAATAAAAAGTAAATGAATATTAAAATTTTTTAAAATTTATGTCTGATTTGACTACTTATATAGTCAAGAACCACTTATAATGAAGTTACGGGGAAAGTGTTACTGTATATCAATAAGGATAGATGAACAATTCCTTAATTTATTCCTAATATTCTAAAAGTAATTGATTTGTATATCAGAATCATATGTTTAACAACGATAATCAATCACAAAACAATCTGCACTTTGGAAATAATTGTGAACCCATATGTTCGGTTATGTATTTAATTTTTCAGTACGAATTAATTCCTTTTATAAAAAAATATTTTTTAATGCGCGTCTGTTTAAAAATTAACAAAAATTAGTCTATTTTATAGATTTGAATATAAAATAATTTGTTCATTACAATTAATAAACTTTTTACCGTGCATTCCTTTTATATACTGATAGAATGCGTTACCAAATCCAAAAAATAAATAACTGCTTATAAATAAATTACTGCAACTCAATTGCTTTGAAATGCCAAAATTCTACATCTCAGTGATTTGGCTCCCTGGAAAATAATGAGAAAAGTATTTTATTAGGTTCAGCCACCACCCTTCAACTGACTCTCAAGAATATGATGAAGTCAAAGGTTCACCGGCCTTAAGACTTTCGAAATAAGAAGGCATTGTCCCTCGATGAATTGTTCTTCATTATTCCATGTTTTTTCATCCAGAGAAAATCTAAAAAAAAGGAAGAATTTTGAATTCCTTTATTTCTTTCTAGGCCAAAGAGCAGTCCGACTGTACTAATAGGCTTTGTTTAATTACAAAAAAAAGTTTCTCAAACAGAGATGGAGTTATGCGTGATTAAGTGTTCATCTTTAAATTATGATAGCCTCGGCAGTGCATGCCAAAGAGTGGCGCTGCAGTTAAATAAGAAATATAGAAGTGAAATCTCAGCTTCTTTCGATAGATAAAGCCACTCGTTTATTTTGTTAAACTGCACCACTCTTTGTTTTTCAAGAGCAGCCCTTTATATATATAAACAAATGGACACAGATCCAAAGATGTTATAAATACAATTTTAAATATTTTTATATAAAATTATTTTCTTTATAAATAGTGGTTATTCTTTAAATATATTTTTATAAGTAATACCGAAATAAGCACGTCGAAGATATTTTTACGTATTGTATTCGTAAAAATGACTTTGCACAAATTGATAATTTCAAGCAATTTTCAGATACAATCTGATAATATTATTACGAAAAATCTGCTCAAAATTAAAAAGTTCTAAAAATATCAAAACATGTTTATACTAATGGAAAAAATAATATATATATATTTCATAATGCATTATTTGCAACAGCATTCTTAAATTACAAAAAGTTTGAGTAAATGTGTTTATCCTGCTAAAGATTACTAATTTTCCAAATGTATATAAGTATATTTTACAACAATTATTTTCATTGTGCTAGTTACAAACAACAATAAGCAAAAATATTAAATACATATTTTGTGTGCACGTTATTGTTGTTATTGTTAAATTATAATATATAATTTTAAAATATAATATGAAGACAGACGAATCATGCCTGAAACATTATCATGCTGCGATGTTTCGGACTGGAGGTTCGAATCTCTTTTCTAGTCCGGCATTGATATTGACGAATTCATGATGAATTTCAGTGTGAGTGGTCTCTTTACTTTCGCGTATATTTCCACAAAATGGGGCGTTTTGTGCCTAGATTCGTCGTTTAAAAAAGAATTGAAAAACCATTGAGTATCTCTCCTCTTTGACGCACAGAATGAAACATTTTATACGTTTTTATTAACACTTTCACGACCAACCGCACTGCTCGATTTTCTTCGAATTTGGTATGAAATTGCCTTGAAGTTATCTAAAAGGATGTATGTGTAAGAAATTTTATTTTTCTTATTCCTTCTCAAGATGGTGGTCGTTTAGATGATTATAATGTTTGGCTAATCTATGGCAAGCGTGGCGTCTTTAAAATATTAGATTCATTTAGTTTATGGCGAGGTACTTAATTGTAATTTTCTTCATACTGATAAATTAGACATTGAATTGTAATTATGTGAATACTGATAAAACCTAAGTATTCGCAGTCGAAAAAATGGCTAAACCTTTAAAGACTACAATGAAGAGCATATCTTAGATTTTTGGATGCAAGGTTTACTGTTCGCAAAACTACTTGCATACAGACAGACTGACCAAACAAACAGACTGTCTACATTTGGACAGATTTGATTGAAATTCTAATTCACATCTACAATTTTTGTGATAAGATAGAAAGTCGGATTTTTGTCCAAACTTTTCCAGAGATCTATAATTGACTGAGTGAAGAGACGCCCGGTTTCAACTCCACTGTTCAGCATTTCATCTGTTTTGCTGTACATTTTATTGACGTAAACATGACAAAACGCGTTATTCGATTTTTTTCGAATTTGGCATAAAGTTCTTTGATATTAAATATTGAAAACGATTTATGTGTAAGGATTTTCATGTTTTTGGCTCCGTTTGAAGTTGGTGGTAGCCATAACTGTCCAATGTTTGGGCACCATTAAAAGATTCGAGACATTTTGGTAACAGAGAGATATGCAATGTTAATTTTGTAAATAACAATAAAAGCAGACATTTAAGAGTAATTTTGAGAATACTCATGAAAGCAGAAACTTGAGCAAAAAATTCGAATTCGAAAAAAATGAGGGCTAAAACTTTAAAGCGATTTGACAATAAAGAGAAGATGTTAGGTTTCTTTTCTTTTTAAATCGCCTGGGCTACTGTTAGTAAAATCATGCGACAATATTTATCTAGTTAGAGTATTTTGTTTTTGAGTTATTGTTTTCACATTCACACGGACGGACTTATAAACATACTCTCTGCTAGTGAAATTTACCGAATTCAAACAATTTTCATTTTAAGGTCTCGTACCACATTATTTGTCTATCTGGTCCCGTTTTTGAGCTATGGTATTCAAAGGCGGACGTAATTCCAAAAGCGGTTATTTTAGACACATGTAATCGATCAAATCTGAACCACGATTTTTTTACGTAATCGCTCTTTTCATATTCGAGACGATAACAAGTTAACACGGATTTATAAATTCACAGCGTTATTTTTGTAGTGATTGGTCAACCAAAGATGTAACTTTACCCATTTTGTAAACATATCTTTTAAAAAAATTGAAGTATTCTTTGGTTATCAACCTTATTAAATGAAAAAGACTGACAGCTAGTAATCTGAACAATTTTTTATATATATATGTATTATATTCTCTTAAGTATTCTCAGACACAAAAAAACTTTTCATTATTTTGAAAATTAGGAATTTGAGTAGATAAAGTGAAATTATTCTTCGTAATTATAAGATATTGACACAACTTTCATACCCAATGAATCCTCTGACAGCTTATCCATCCATTACCGCGTGTAAGTATGAAATTCATCTTCCGCTGCATCCTGCGATTTTCGCAAGCTATTGTGTTTACTTAGAACTATTACAGCGTTGAATCGTATTATGCTAATAAAATTTTGCCTATGTGTAACAATTCGCTTCGCTCAAACGTATTTGAACATGTTTGCGAACATTGCATCTAATTAAAGAATTTTAAAAAAATCGGTAGTCGGAGGGTTAGCGAAATGTGCTCAAATATTCCCAGAAAGGATCTTGTGGGATTTCATATACATCATTGAAGCAATAAAAAGAATACAATAAACAGAATCTCAGCGTAAGCGTAATTTATCAAACCACTGTATCATTGGTCACTTTAAATAAAAAGTAAATGAAAATTTAAATTTCTTAACTTTTATGTCTGATTTGACTACTTATATAGTCAAGAACCACTCATAAGGAAGTTACGGGGAAAGTGTTACTGTATATCAATAAGGATAGTTAAACAGTTCCTGAATATATTCCTTATGTTCTAAAATTAATCATTGATCAGAATCATATCTTTAACATCGATAGTCGATCACAAGGCAAACTGCGCTTTGGGAATAAATATAATCCATTGGTTCGGTTTTATATTTAAATACTCAGTAAAAAATAAATATTTTTATGAAATTTTATTTTGTTAATGAGTACCTGTTTAAAAATTTACAAAAATAAACTATTTTATAGTCTTCGTATATTAAATATATGTTTTATTACTTTTAATGTAAACTTTTTTTCGTACAAACCTTTTATAAACTTATAGAATGTATTAAAAAATCCGAAAAAAATGCTTATAATAAATTATTTCACCTCTCTTCTCTTGAAAGTCTTATATCTTGAATTTTACATCTGGTAAATGCATCCTCAGTGACTTAACTCCCTGATAAAAAGTCAGAAAATGTATTTTATTGTGTTCAGCCACCACACTTCAACTGACTCTTAAGAATTATGCTGATTTCAGATGCCGCGTTAAGACTGACGGAATAAGAAGGTACTGTCTCCGCATGAGCTGTCTCCATTATTCCATTTTTGATGATGTCGAGGAAATCTAAAACAAACATAAATCACGGTTCAGGATACAGAAAGAATCATTTCGTGAATTAGATAAATATTTGTGAATACATTGTTTTATTTGAATTATTTCAAAATAAACATGCAGCTGAAGAAGTATTTATTTTTCTATTTGTAATTAGAAAAATTTTGCTGTCATCTTAATTAAGAGAAAAATTGTAATCTCATAATAATAGAAAAAAATTTATTGGATTGTTCTGAACGGTTTGCACTAATCAATCAAATAATACAAATTTTCAGAATTTATTTGGACAGAATCTCATCCTCTCAAATGAATAAAAGAAATATCAGAAGAAACATAATGGAAAACCAAAATAATGCAGCTGAGCCATCCCTTACTGATGAAAAAGTTGTCTAACCACTGTTGAACCATCCATGTGTGAATGATAGAACAGATGGCACAGGTTCGGATTCAATGCGTATCGACGTTCAACGGCCCTCTTGGATGCTGCCACAACATCAGCAAAAAGTGCAACGGGATCCTGGACCTGTAAATAAAATCCCCTATTCAATGCAATCTAGGACATTATTTACAGGTTTTATCGGGTAGTCTGTGCTCCAGGCACATACGTATATTTTGTTTCTGTGGATAGGTAAACAATTATAGATATATTTGTCACTTCGAACAATGTTCACAAATACTTTTTTTTAATAATTCACTTCAGTATTCTGTTGGGCTCTTCGGCGAGGAATACGAATTTAAATTTTGTATAAAATTATTATTCCAATAAAATCATATGGTAATTACTTTTTCTCCCATTCTATTGTGATTTCTGTAGAAAGGACAGAACGCCCCTAATTGCATCCATCAAGTACACAGCTCAGGTGTAGTTTCTCCATTAAAATTGCACACATCAGCTCCTATCTGAAAACGAAAGTTATATAATAGCTTTCATTAATATATTGAATTCATCTGGGTGGGAATAAAGATGATTTTTCAATAACAACTTTTTTCCTGAATTTTGTAAGTTGGACTAATCATAGAGATTGCTCATTACAGTGTAATCATTTTTAATTAGTACTTAGTTAAACGGCAATATCAAAATAACGGCAGCTCTGAACTTATAAATTAAAATCTGAAACTTAGGCTTAAGATATAAAAAAATTATGTTATGCTTTGGTGGAGACGAAATTCAAGCTGAGTGGTGTAGGTCATTCTCTTCCGTCACGCACTCTTTTGGTGATTACGAAATAATCGAACACGCACCAGGAAAGGAGAAAGATGATGAGGAGGAGGGAGATAATAAAGATGGAGACGACACGCATAACACGGAATTAAAAAGAAAGGAAGCAGACGAAAGAGATAATATAACATATATTTAATAATAATATAATATAATAAATAATAAATATTAATTTATGTTAGATAATATAATATTTAAATTTACGTAAGACATAATATTGTTATTTATTATGTTACCGCATGATGCTATAAAATTTCATTTTTACATAACGATATTTTAAAACTCCGGTCACAAGTGAAGACACAGGCAGGCATCCTAAGTTATATGTTGCTACACTAAGAGATGTGGAAGGCCATAAAATTTGGTGTGAAGTCTTAATATTGAATCTGAAAATTTCTTCTTCTTCAAATTCTTTAATGTTTAATCTAACTGTCTGTCCGCCCTTGTGCATGTAAATGTGATAACAGAAAAACGCAACAAGTTAGGTGGAAGAAATTTGACATATGGCTTTTTTACCGAAATTCCAGGTCAGTATCAAATTTTATACGAACTTTGCTTAGTAATTGACCGTTTATTAGCCTGTCTATTCGTGTATATGTAAACATGATATATTTGGGAGCGAAACAAGTTAGACAAATGAAATATGGTATGTGTTCTTTTGATCAAACTTGTAACCATGTATCAACTATTGCAACCAACCAGTCGAAAAAATGCATGCAAATACATCATGTGTTTTCTTCTTTATACTTCGAAGCGCAAAACGCGAAATTTTGTGTCATTGTGCGCTACGTGGTGGTTTTCAAAATAAAATTATAGATCTGTATGAAATTCTGGATCCAATAGGTCAAACAGAAGTGTTCCAAAATGTATATACGATATTCCTCACTTTGAGGCGAAACCTTCATTTTGTGGAAGTATATAAGAAATTCAATGGAGGGGGAGGGCATTCCCGCTGGTTTTTTCTTTACCACTTTGAGAATGTACACTAAATTCATTCTTATATACACGTGAATGAGAAAGTTAGAATTTCAACCTCAATTTTCTGCATAATTTTTTAAACAGTTTTATTTAACTTAGCATTTCTCAAGTTTGTATAGATGAAAATATGTAATCGATTTTTCACTCTAATCCTTTTCTGCAGGATAACTGAAAAAACTTTACACTTGTGTTAGATCGACGACAATTCTCTCGATTTTATAATTTTCAGTTAATCTTTCATTATGCTTTAATTCTGTGGCGCCATTTTGTAGGGCGTTTGACAGACATTAGATCTCATAATTGAAAAGTAGACTTCCTAGTTCGAAACATCGCAGCATGATAATGTTTAGGGCATGATTCGTCTGTCTTGTTTTCATCTGGTTAGACTGCATTTCTCGCTCCTTTTAGTGCGTAATGATCTTTGCAACACGTAATTTACATAGAGAATGGTAGATGAAAAACTTTATCAATGTTAAGAAAAGAATGAAATGTTTTCAAATATATTGAGACATTAGTTAGAAATAAATTAAATGTTTATGTTTATATTTGCTAAAGTCACACAAGAACTACAAATTTATTCATTTTGGTGATCTACAATCTTGCTGTTCTGTTATGCAGAAGCGGATTATATAAAGGTAAAGCAATGTGGTAAATTGCATTTAAACCTATTTTTGAAAATTTCATATAAATTTAATAGAAGTAATAGAAATAAAATTAATTCAGTAATAGAAATAAAATTGCTATTACTGAAAAGCTAATAACCCGATAATGTTGAAATTTAGTAAGTTTCTCACGCCAAGATAAAGCCAACACACGAAATCTAACAGCGAATAAACAAACATAAGCCGTTACATTGCTGCACCACCTACTCCATACTCTGTCTATAACTCCTCGCCCCCTACTGAAACCTCCAGTGCTTTTCATTAGTCTCATTAGAATCTGTTCTAGAGACATGTGAGACCAAGTGCCACTTTAATAAGTATCACTCCTTCTGAAAGTAAAAAAAAAAAATAAGTTATTTTCGATAAATATTTTGTATTCTTCCGAAGTTAAAATATCCCCTAGATTAAGCATATCCTGCATATAAACACGACTTCACTTAGCATACAATGTATAGTCGCTAGCATACTCCCTCGCCCATCCAGTTTTCCCGACACCGGCATTCCGATCCCGCGAGAAAAGCGCCGACCATAAATTTTTTATAAATTGATCCACTTTCAGACCGATAATATCAGTAAGTATTATAGCAGGAATAAAATTATAATTGTATTAATTAGGAAATTTAACACTATATAATTTCGTATATAATATATATTTTGCAAATTGAATAGTTGTCAGGATATTCTTAAAAAACTAGAAAAGGGGGATGAAATCGAAGATGGTGTTGCGAATTCTCTCCCCCCCAACATCGGGGACTTTTAGTGCCTTCAAAAAGAGCCTTTCACTAACATGTATACCAACCCTCAAAACTATGTGATTTGATGTTGGTACTATATATACATACATTTTCTCATGTACTTTAATATCTGTCCGAATTTGCGAAACAAATAAAATTCCTATTCTGAAAGAGTTGTTTCTGTGGGTAGCTTTCAGATCACTCGCCCCTGTTCTGGGGTTGCCTCCTAACTTGACTTTAACTGTGATGGACTTGGCTTGCTATATTTGTCCTAAACTGTTTATTTTTTTCAGGAATAAGAGTCAATTTCATATGGTTTCTATATGGGTGTTGTTCAGCAAAGGTGGTCATATTTAAATTTAGAAAAAAATTACATTAAACAATTGAATTAAACTCTAATTTACTTTAAATGGTATGAATAAAGTGCCGAAAAATCATGTGACCCATTCAAAGTTTCTATTTTTTGGTGCATTTTCAGGGAAAAAACTATAAAGGAGATTCGAATTTCTATTTTGAAACATAGTGACATGATAAAATTTCAAGCTTGATTGGTTCGACTTTATACAGAATATACCAAAAGTCCTTGTCACACTTAAAACTTAAATACAAATCAAAGCAATTGACATAGACGAGTGCGGTTGGCATTAAAATTATTCTCTGATGTAAGTTTTTTTGTTAATAAAAAGAGTTCCAAATATTCCCCATAGATAGCGCTATGCCCCAAAAACATTTTAAAAACTGAAGATAAGCACTTAGAGAATTTATTACATCACAAGCACATACCAAACATTAATAACACACTACCATATTTCACTAGAGACGCCTTTTGTTTCACGAAGTACATCCAAACGATACTCTAATTCAATCCACGTGACCACTAGCTTTTATTGTAGAAATAGATTGTGTGGTATGTGTACTTCATGTTTTCGATGAAAGGGGAAGCGTATACTTTGTCCTTCACAGAACCAAAAAGGAAAAAAAATCAAGAAGGGTTATGTCAGGAAAACGAGATGGTCAAAACAATGGAGAACAATCCTTCGGCCAGGAAATTCATCATTCATATAGTCTTTTATAATTTTGCTCCAAATGACAGCAAACAGTTGGAATATATCCAGATAAACCGCATTTGTGACTGTAGATTCAACGAGAAATAATGGCCAATGACACGAACTGCACCGCACATTAAGTTTTTACTATCGCGGATTATACCAGAAACTTTATGTGGGTTAGTCGATCCCTAAATTCTCACCTTTTGCCTATTGACCTTTCTAGAAAACTGAAAGGTTGCTCTGCTTGTAAAAAGAATATGACTCAAGATATTTAAGAATGAGTATTAAGTATCTGAATCTATACATTCAAGCATCTCAAATGTCAATTTCAAACTAAGAGACTTGTCATCTTGCTGTAAATCTTTACATTTTGCTTTTATAAGAGTTTAGTGCTTTACGCAGAATTCAATTCACTGATGTATGTGGAATATGTAATCGCCAAGATGACGGTGTTTATTTGGAAGTAAACGCTTGTTGAATATGTTGAACATATTTTCTAAATGTGGTTTTTTCTCCTTTCAAAAACGCACTAATAATTGCACTAACTTTTAAATTTCAAATGGCAAAATGCATTTTTTTATAGATTTCAAAACTCCGTCACAATTTATGGGAGAATAACAAATTTGATCTTTCTAGGTGTATTTGTTTCGAACTTATGAGGAAATGAAATTTTGAGTTACTAGTGTTAAAGTGAAATTTTGAATTTTTATTGATATTATGAGGAATAATATAGTTATTGATTTAGAAATTTTTTTTGTTGTAATAGTATGAAATATTCTACGTTTTCGGTTTCTATAATTTTGAGTGCATGTATTTTTCATAAAATTTGAGGAAAACAAATTTGAATAGTTACACTTAAAATTTTTAACAGTAATCGAAGCAGATGCCCATTTGATAAGCTTATGCAAAGTTTCAGCATATTCGTAGGAGTTGTTTTGAAGTTACATTAAATTTTCTATTTTCGCTGTAATACGATGAACTTAAGATGGTATCATATACTTCGAAGATGTTTTCCTTATTAAATATAATCATTTTGCATCACTTTATTTAAAAAATTTGAATATATAAATAATTAACATTTTATATATATAGTTAAAATTTTATAAATTAAAGTGGTACACTATTTCACTAAAATCATTCATGTACAAAGAATTAGATAATACCAATACCCTACCGATTTATAAAGAAGACCCAGAAAATAAATGGAAAACAGTGAACATCAGAATAAATCTGAACAAGTTATTAATTTTTATAAACATACTAACATTTCATTCAAGCAACGAATATTCTCTTTTATTCAATTACTTCCACTCATGCAGAAAAAGACTGTATAAATACTTATGAAATATTAAAATTTTAGCGCTTTGTGATCAAAATTTATTCAGGTGAAAGTGAAAATTATACAAAACTTCCAGAGTTATTGGATATCATAATTTTTGAAGAATAAATAAAAAATTTTGGAGAAAAGTTCTGCTCTATAGAACTTTTTTAAGAATCAAGTTTGAATGATTTTACATGACTTACTTTGAAAATAATATTTAAAGTGCAAAATAATTTAAAATGCTACTACCAAAATTTAAATGTAAGCAAGGAACTTATCTATCTAAATATCTTCCGATCTTTTAATGGCCTAATATCCAATTTTTTTTCCTTGAGGTATATTTTCATGAGAAATATATTTATGACATTGAAAATGTGTATTACAATTGAAAATTTTGAAGACAGTGAAATTTTACATATTTAGATTCCCCTTTAGAAAAATCTTTTAGTATAAGTTATTTCCGGAGAAATGACAACTTTTTTTCCAATGTACAATAAACGAGCGCAGAATAATGCTGGTTGGCAACTTTTTTTGCGCGACTGTACATTTCCTGTTTTATGTCTTTTAGAGGGGGACTTTTTGGTAATAATTTAGCTCAACAGTCCAAAATAAAGAAAATTTATAATGTAACAGATTTGTTCGCAAACTTCCTTTTACTCCAAAAAATTCGTCATATTGATGAAGCATATAAAGGACTTCGTTTTCCTAATTGTTTATATTTAACTCTTATGTTCCTGTTAACAATAAGTTAATGATGGCTAGATGCTTTATGAATGTTATCATTTTCAAATGGATTTAAAAGTTTAGACTAAATAAATTGTGGGCTTTTTTTAATTTTCACATTTATGTTAAGCTTATAGTGTCTAGTTAGACTCTTGGTTTTTCATTGCCCTTTTTATATATAATCTTTCTACATTATACTAAATCATCAAATACTGAACGCTTTTATTGAGCTTTTAGACAATATTTGTTACAAATGTTATATAAATTTAATTTTTTAAAAACTAATGTGATTGTTTAGTAAACTTCTGAGAAATTATTTTGAAAAATTTGTATTTATTATTAGATTTTTCTAGTTGTTTACCAAATAAAAGTGTTAAAATTTTTGTTTTGATTGAAAAAAAAAGAAATCCAGAAAATCTTTCAAAACACGTGGTATTCAAGCATGAATTTTGATGCAGTTTTGAAATTTTTTCCGAAACATTTGTGTTTCCATTAGAAATAATGAAGTTAGTTCATTTATAATTATGCATATGACCTCTTATAAAATTGTAACCATGGAACATTTTAATAGACGTTATTTCCTGAAAATTGTTACCTTTTGTTTTAATTTGCGACGAACGACGGCAAAATAATGCAAGGTGATACTTTTTTCTTCCATGACTCTACATTTCAAGAATATTAAACATAGAAAGATAGAGATGCTACATTTTAAAAAATTACAAATCTTTAATCTGCCAATAATGCAAGGAAGATAGCTAGATCTCATAATTAAATATAATTATCACACCGCTTTATTAATGGTCTTATAGACAAAACAATCAGGATGAAGTGCGAATGAGAGAAACACAAACAGTGGCGGACTGGCTAGGTTGCCAGCTTGCCCGATGGCAAGTGGGCCCCTTAAACAGAAGACAATTTGGGCCCCCCAGAAAGTGTGGCAGAGAAGCAAAGAAGAACTCCTTCTCTCAAACACATAAACAAAATAGTCCTTTCCCCCAAGGTCCATGTTTTGGAGTTCGACACCCGTTTTTAGGGATTTACTGCCGTCGTAATTCGACCAGTCAAACAGCGGGTGGTCGAATATCTGCCCGTAGGAACCAGGGCCCTGGTAGGAACGGCGTTCTGTCCACTTCCTTTGAACTTCCGATCATTTACAGATGTTTCACCAGCAAACCTTCGGGGCAATGAAACGGGGCATCTCTTCTGTGAAAATTCGAGTCGCAAAACTCGTTAAGATATTTTGCTGGTTTCGGAAGCCCCCGGAAAAGAATTGCCTCCCTTTGTGCAGATAGACTGCGGTTCTTGTGAGAGATGGCTATAAGGTGGTTTTTTCTTTCTTTTTTTGTAGTTTCATTTTACCGTCATAAATCTCACAAGCAGGGAACTCGCCTGTAGGAAAAGGTTTTCTTACCCAAAACTGTGATTAGGGCGGGTGGGAGAAATCGTGCCCACCCTAATCACAAGACACCAAATGACATTTATGACTCACGCTTTTCTTTGTGCGTTTGCGTTTAGAAGAGTGAAAGGGACCTGTCTTATTGGTCTGTCTTTCATGGAAAATAATTGGTGAGAAAAGTGTTATTTCTGCTTTTAGTAGGAAGAAAGTAAGGACATACGTAGCGTATGTTGAAAAAGAAAGAAAAAAATTTTTTTGAGAGGTAAGCTAAAATTATCATTTCTTTATTTTTACGTTGCTTTTGTAATATTAAACACTAATCGCATTTGACTACCAACCGACTCGTCTATCTCATTAATTGTCTTAATTTGATTATATCAACAAACTTTAAATTCGCCAACTTATTTAATTTTTGTTAAGTTGAAAGTCGGGGCCGGCCTTAAGCCGATTGGACCGATTGCTCCAAATAGGGCCCCGCACCAGCGTGTTACAAAGAATATAATCGAATTTATTAAAATTAAAATCAATTAATTATTGTTTTTAACAAATTATTAAAAACATGTTTTTGTTCCATTACAGAAACATGATTTGTTTTAATATTTCTAAGAAAGTTTTGCAAATATAAATTACTAGCGGATGTTCACGATAAAATAAAATAAGATTTTTCAAATGTTCAGATGCGAAATAAGAGTATATACTTCCATTTGAATGTCGTGTACATAATAATAATTAATGGGAATTCAGTTTGTGAGTTGAATTTCCACGCATTTTTTTTTAAACACCGAGAAGACTGTTGTCTCTTATAGTAATTTTGATTGTCTGAAATAAAACGATTTAACTCTTTTCTACACAATCATTAAAATAATGATGAAAATGTTGATTTAAATCTGATCATTATTTATTTTTATTAAACATGCATTTGATACCATTGCATATTTCTTTCTACTGTACCATTAAGTCTTTTAAGATGTGTATTATATAGAAATTATGAGTAGTTTGCTTACTGAAGAAAAGCTAATTTTAGTAGAATAAATTAACCTTAAACTTAAATAAATAATGTTTTTAATTATGTTTATTAAAACTTTATAACTTATACGGCAATTATAAATATAGCTAGAGATATTTTGAAGGAATTAGCAGTAAAAAAAGGAAAGGTAGTTTCTGAAACCTTTCCTCTTCGTAATTTTTTCTAATAACCTATTTGAAGTTTTACATCCTGTTGTTTTATAATTTTAAAAATGTCCCATTCTATAAATAAAGAATATTGAGGTTGATTAATAGAAAATGTTTTAAAATTATTAACCGCTTTGTCTGAAATCAATTGTAAATTAGAATTTTGTATTTTTTATAATCAAACTACTGAAACCATTATTCTAGCGAACTGAAACGCTTGTTGACTTGCTCTTAATCTAGTGGATTTCTGTACTTTTCAGTTGTCAGTCTTTAACAGTAACAGGTGTTCTTTAAAAACATTAAAATTGGTAGATAGTTTGCATTTTATTTTAAGTTTGCTTAAAAACATTTTGTGGATGTGTAGCACGCTGTAATTTTGGAACCATATAGTTATTTCAAGAATTTTTTAACATTCAATCATAAATTTGAATTTATATTTGTTACTTCCAGTGATTATGTATAATACTTAAATTAATTAATAATATCTTTAACATATCTTTAGATTAGGAATAGATTATTGATTTTAAATTATATTTATATATAATAAAATATATACATAAAATGATTCCGTTGTTGTAGTCGTCAAATAAGGAACAAGCCGAGTTATTAACTGTTTTTATTTATTATGGGAGAGTGGCGGAATATGCGCACATCTCGTATGAAAGATTCAAGTCAAAAGAGAACGGAAAATCACTTCATTCTCTTAGATAAGGGATTAACATATAGACACTTCATCAAAGTGAAGGGAATATTAGCTATTTTTAGTAAATTACGTAAGTGTTTTAGGAAAAAGTATGGCGCCAACAAGTTGCTGATTTCGCGATTTAAGCTGGCGCGTGGAAGCGATTAAAATATTCTTTTAGTAATAAATATGCCAAAACGCGAGATTTAACATACCCCTAGCGTGGGAAATAAAACGAAACTGGAGTATAAGAAAAGTGACTTTAGAATACATTAATATTGTACTAAGATTTTAAAATATATAATATTAGAATTTAAAGTAAAATTAAGTGAGATTATTACATATACATATGTATATATATATAATTATATATTTAATAATTAAATTAATAATATATTTAATAATTATATAATATATATATATATTAATGTTATGATTGTAGATATGTGTGGGCCCTCACCGACTCCTGGCAACCACTATTTTCAGACCCAGTCCGCCACTGAACACAAACTCTCTCGTATCATAACAAATACAGAAACAGGACAGGGTTTAGGCCTGTAGAGGCCCTTAGAGAGTGACAGTTTCGAATCCCACTCCTTTCTCCTCTCCAAGTTCCGATTGATTTTGGTTCAATTTCTATGTAAGAAATGTTACTACAAATTGAAATAACAAAGCATTTAAATGATTGGCACCTTCAAGAAAGCTGGATTCGTTATATCTAGCAAAAAATTCTTAAAATTTTAATTTAAAAATAATTATCAAAATGGTAACCCTTTTAAAAACTGTGCAAACATATCAATGCAAAATGTGCCTAGGCTGTTGACTTGTAAGACAGTCAGCTGCCTGAAAAAAATGTAACTAAATATAAAATATATAATGTAAAAAAATGTAAAAATGAACATATCCGTTTTACAAAGGAATTATAGAATGGATACACCGGGTGGGCAGAGTCCAAATCGAAAAATAAACATTACAAAAAATTATAAAAAGAAATCGAATTGCGATATATGCGTTCTATGCATATGGGTTTTTATCAAAGAGTGGGGAGCACGAAAAAATTATTAAAAATAATCACCGACAGGTGGCACTAAAATATGCGAATGAAAATATAGAAAAAAATGAATAACATTAGGATCATTTTTGTTATAACCAAAGATTGTTCTAAATTTCCTCCTCAAGAAACAATAAATACACTGCAGAAAAGTTACAAAGCCGCGGCATCCACAGGATGAAAAGGGAAATTATCTTGACGAGGTACAAAACTTTTTTTTGCTTTGTCTCTAATTTGGTAGTTATAGGAAGATAATCAACTCGTGCTGCCACCTGTTGCACGCAATATAAACTTGAAGAGTTTGTTGTTATTTTCTAATAATACTCAAATTTGAACGTGTAATATTTTTTTAATATCTAGCGTTTTGAAAATTAATGAATTTTTTATAGTAGCCCCGTAGAAGATGGTGACAAAATGTTTACTTCCATCCAGAAGTCGTAGTCTGACAAAGGTGTGAATAGAAAAGCTGGAGCATGGGGCTCTTATATAGGTCAGTAGACTGGTGAAAACTTGCACACCTTTGAGCAGAAGCCCAACCTTTGTCACCAGTTTAGAAGACAGCTATATTAATCGTTAATTGAATTGATGGGTACTGCAGGTTTATTAATAGCAGTATAATTTGCACTTTTTGTGATGTTGATCCTTATAGTGCCTCCTGACAGGAAGTTTTTGTACTAACTATTTTCCATGAGAGCGGAAAAACATCAAACGATCTTGAGATAATTACCCCTCACCACATTTTCGAATACATTTTTATCATAGTTTTAGAAATGTCTATGAAGTATTTTGCCCACCATGTATTTAGATTTGGAAAAAATTACTAAGTGTTTAGGTAGCTTTACAAACGGGAATAAATAAGTTTAGAATCAAAATGAAATACCTCCTTTGCAATAATTAAAACTCAATATTTAATAATTTGAAGACAAATTACCACTTTTAATATTTTTGAAATTTATATATAAATTATTTTTAATTTTAATTATATAATTGGGATTTTGTATGAAATTATTTATTTTATATGAATCTTGGATTTCCATATCTAGGCTGGTGAAGGAAAATAAGTTTTATGATTTCGCACGGATGCGATTTCTTAGTTGCTATTATTATTGATTTGATTAAACGTATGTATTATTCTTGACTTCTTTAGGTATATTACGAGGTCAGGCTGGTAAATGAAAGTTAGTGTTGTTTTCATTTCATTGGGACATGAAAACGTTAATGTTACAGATGCGGAAAATAAAACTTCTAAGATCGGATTATTAGAAGTTTTCTATACAGCACAAAAATAAGAATGGCAATGCAAGTGAAACAAATGCAAAGTGCCTTTTATCTTTCTCCTCATACCCAACGAAAGCATGCAAATTTAAGGAGATGAATCTAAGCTGTACTACAACATCACTAATAGAAATTAAGCCCTGTCCCGAACTTTATAGGCAACTTTAAACAATCTATTCACTTCTCTCCATATCTGCATCTTTAACAAAACTGTAACATTATTAAAACGAGTTAGTGTAGGTATTATTGTTTACAAGTTTATCTAACTAAGGGTGTGCACATACAGTGGATTCACGCCTGCGTGTGATAGAGGTTAGCAGCGCCCTCATTAAAGGAAATTGGAATTCACTGATTTAAGTCCTCCCCACCCACCCCCCTTCCAATTTCCAACGGAAGCCAATATAAGTGAAACCATCTTTGGCATGAATAAATTAAAATACTATTGCTGCATATCGTATTTCCCGAATATCTTATTTATTCAATTAATAATGAGGGGTAAAAGTTCTCATATTTTTGTGAGGTTCTTTTGTACACTATTTGTTAATTCCAGCTATTTAACCGTTTACTACACCCTTTTTTAACTTCATGCTTCTTCTAAATAATCATTGGTTTAACAAATACCAATTTCATAGTCGAATTCCGTTTCGGAATTCGACTTATGATCTCTAACTTGTTCAAAATGAACAATTTCCTTATTTTCTTCATTAATCTATCCTTAATTATTTGATATTCCAACTAATAGTTTTGCCAATATTTTCTTTTCATACTTACCATTTGTTTAGCGATAAATTGTTTGGCTTATCTACCTGTTCTCTTTAACAATCCTACACAGATACTCGAGTGCGTGCATCGGGGTTCAAAAGCCCGACCGTCTGTTTTCTGAGATAAAAAAATGAGAGGAAAATCTTGAAATACTTGTGGTCAGCAAGTAATTAACCTTCAATGCAGCTATTGTGAATTTGGAAGTTTTTCGTTCAGGGGTTAATTTTCTGTAATAAATTCTTGCAGCCTCCGTGCCTCGCTCCCCCGATGCGGGTTAATATATATATCTTTGGTTTTATTATTGCTTTCTAATGATTTACAAGAAAACATTTCTTCAGAAAATGCCTTTATCGTTACATCTTACGTGAGTTATCAATATGGCCTCACTGTTTCTCAAAGTTGATTCATCCATTTGCACTGATAATTTTCTTGTTCACAGTTTTTCAAAAAGTTATATTTCATTATATTCACTCACTTTGTCTATTCTTCTTCTAACAGTATTATTGCGAAATGGCATGTCTCTCACGTCTTTGTGCGTCATATTTTTTCAGAATAGTTTTAAAAAATGCTTTTATTGATAGTTTGATTAAATTCTATCTTATAGTACAATTTTCCAAGACTTAACTATGAATAAGGAAATTTGATAGCTGGCCTCAAGAGCAAGTTTCACAGTTGAAGTATTAGCAATAATTAGAGTCTTTAATATTGTTTTTTTTTTCAAAATGTTTCTTCAAAGTTTGAAAGTAATTAAAATTTGAATTAATATGAGCACCATGTCTTACTTTCAAATTCGCATGAAGAATACCTCGGTCTATTGGTTCATTCAAGTACTTGTGATAAAGGTTAGCAGCGCTCTCATTTGTGGAAATTGGAATTCACTGATTTAAGTCCCCCCCCCTCTAATTTCCAACGGAAGCCAATATAAATGAAGCGATTATAATATAATGAAGCATTGTTGGAATAAAAGACAAAAAGGTAGACGTTTCTCGTGGACAGCGAGCTTGAAAGAAAATTTAAAATATTCTTTCGAACACTGACGAATATTTTCTTACCTGCAACTACTCATTTTAGTATGAGCTGAAAGAAATAAACATAACATCAATTAAAAACTAAAAATAAAGAATCTGAAGAGGAATAAACAATAGATTAAAAAATGCGTAATACATGCGAATGACATATTTAACCCGACCCAAATTATCATATTTCTTCCATTTACAAATATTTCTGAAAAATGTGTTATATACTTCTAAAACCGAAATTAATTAAAACATAACACAACTACTTACTATTATATATTTATACACAATTATTATATGAAAATGGTTTTTGTCTTTCTTATAGCAAAAACATTTTCTAAAAAAGCGTACTATCTAACTAACAATTTTTTGCCGACTTTTAACTATTGAGCATATCAAAATATATAGTAAGGAAGCTGTAAAAATGTTTCCCTAATATGCTAACTTTGGCGACAAAATTGGCGATTTGGCGACGAACTTGGCAACCATTTTGGCGACGAAGTTTGACAAAAAAAGGAATCTTTTAGTAAAAATCTGAACTGTAGTCCTATCTCTACTGGGAGCCAGAAATATCCAGAACCTTCTACAGATAACACCATTTCCTATGTTTTGACGTCTCTTCTTTTTGAAAAGGTATAAAAGCAAGCTCTCAAACCAACAGAGTCAGTTGCAGTCTGGTTAGCAATAAAGCTGGTGAAAGTTCTTTATTTGAGATTTATTGGTGATCTCTTTTGTTAAATTATACAAGTATTTTGAGTCTTGTTATGTTTGTTACTTTAGTAATTTGCTAAAATCTTCGTGGGTAAAGAGACAAAAATGTCTTTTTATTATCCTACTTTTTGGACTGTATTCACATACACCTATAAGACGATTCTTCTCACAATATATATTTTTTAAATCAATGGGACTTTCACAAACACCAATAAAATATCTTTTTAATTCTCTGCACTAGACACAGTCACCAATCAATGCACTGATGCAGCTGGTGTGCCGACGAGAGTAGCCATACGGTTATATGGATTTGCCGGAATAAATTTTAACAATTTTATCATTTTTTGAAATGCTGCGTGCATTAAAAACATTTTGTATATAGTTTTGAAATGCACTCAGCGAGTAAATCCTAAGGAAAAATGTGGCGTTTTCATGCGACAGTTTATATATATTAGTTAAATCACAGAAAACGTTGCTTTTAAACTCTGGACGAGTACATTTTCGAATTGTCCTCCTTAGAACCAAATTACCCACTTGTGGGTCTTGGTCTCCAAGTTGGGAAACACTGGCGTGCACCGTAATCTTCGTCGGGGAAATACGTCACTTTCGTGCAGCCCCTTGGCGACGGTAAAACAAGATATCATAGTCGAGTAATCGATTGCATGTGTATTTTAAACTCATCCATTGTCTAACTTTTTTTCCCTGAAAGATAGAATACCTGTTGCCCGCTCCTGTGATAACTTGGGGACGGCAATTGCTAAATCCTCAGGCAGCTGTTCTAGTCGTTTGAAATGCTTTCCCAGCTCAAAACATGATATTGTGAGAGATCCCAAACTTCTCGTTCACACAAGTCATCGTTAGAACGATGTGCGCCGTGCGATAGATTTTGCTAAAATTCTAAGCATAAAACGCTAGAGAAATTTCCTCCGATACCCCTCCAACATGTAATATTGCATCCATGCGCATGTCGAACCGTGCGTTACCTGATTCGATCTCCTGATCGGTCATTCGGTCCGTTCAGCCTGCTTGTCACCTGTTTTATTATTTTTCACACTTTCATTCAATTTTGAACACCAGTGTAATTTCACTGTATGACCGCTCTTGCTTTCCTATGATTTTTACTTCCGGGTTCGTAAAATGGTAGCTATTTGTTGGCCTCAATGTTATTGTTATCCATTTTATTTAAGAAGTTTGTTTTAGCAGTCTTGACAACAAAAATTCTTGCATACATTTAGGTGGAAGTCTCTCATAATTATTTAGTTCCTGATGAACAATGGCATTTATGAAATTTGAATAGTTTTTGTGTTTTGAACAGTTACAAGTCTTTTCATGTGGGTTTGAGCCGCAGCTATCTACACTGGAAATGCAAAACTTACGAGACGTTGCAGCAAGAATTTGAGAGAAACAGCACGCTCCAAATGGAAAAAAATAAAACTAATAATATTATTAATAATAAAATGATAATAATAAATAAACTTACGCATAAAATTTGTAATTAACATTATACAATCTTATTTAAGATATCTGTTCGTTGGAGAGAGGACAAATTATTCAGTCTTGGTGTTTCCGGTGTGTTTTTACACTGCTGTTTAAACAGCAATTAAAACTGAGCAAAAGTGGATATAGCACAGGTACTCATGTACAAAAATCGATCTTGATAGGTGCCACGTGACCTCAATTGTTGCAGAACAAAGGGTTTGAAATATTCGTCCAGCGGTAAAATCCCATAAAAGTCTAGGTTAAACAATAACTCAAGCCCGGAAATAGAATGATCAATTATAGGTAGAAATACCACTCGTCTAAAATATTTTTCAGCCTTGCTTGAAGGAACATTTTCTCTAATTGTTTCCTTGCCACATGATCCAGGAACTTTCATTTCATTGTTAACGTCATCACATAAACTTGTGTCCAAAAGTAAATTATAATTCTTAAATGTAAAAAAAAAGGAGTGAATAGGAATGGCTCAAAATCAGTTGTGGAGATTTGTGGGACATACAGTTGGGTTCAATAGCTAAAATATTTTTTCTTTTCTCTATACCGTGGAAAAGTTGCGAATGGATTAGAAATAAATCGAGGAAATAGAGAAATTAGTAAAATAATAAAATTAGAAATAAAAAAGTAAGGAAATTAATTACTATTTTTCGTTCAAAAAGTCAAATGTTTTCCAATATTTTTTTATAAAACTTAAAATTCTTCACTTAAAAATTAGCATGGAATTTTACTCTTTCTTTACTTGGATATCTGATTTATGGGAGAACTAGGAAATTACGAGGAAAACGTCTTTTCTTGTCTTCCACAAACTTTACGCTGGGTCATCGTTGCCCTTTGGATTTATTTGTGGAGAAATTCGAGAATTTTAATTATTGAAAAACAGTCAATTTTCGTCCTTTTGGGGATATTTAAGGCTCTTAACTAAACGGAAGATAACAATCAATTGACTTACTTTTTTACCCATCGTTTCATTCCTCACCAATGCGCAACTATTATGCGGTATAAGGGTAGAAAAATAAATTTTGATTTTTTTTTTGGCGTACCCTAACATACAATCGCAAGAACTCACGTCTTACATTGATGATTAGGTGAAGAGGGCTTTTAGGAGAAGAACGAGGATGTGATTAAGATGAAAGTGATTTGGGCTCTCTCCGTTGCACAGAAAGCTGATAATGATTTGTAACTTTAATGAATGGTTTTTCTTCTGGGTCCATGTATAGCACGTATATTCGGGGAGATAAAATATTTGTAAAAGAGATTACCCAGTTTTTTCTCATGGTTTTTGCTTAGAACATTTAGAGTTTTCAACCATACGATACAAAACTTACAGAATGCGTGGCAATATATAAGCGGAGCATTATATTAAAATTAAAAGCATTTACTTTGAATATTCAAGTAAATATAAGTTTTTATAGCAAATATTTTGCATGCATGCAAAACTTAATACTTAATATATGTAACTACATATATGCAAAATGTAATATAATTTTTTCCTAATTTCAAAGCCAGATATATAGAGCAGCGTATTTAAAATTTGCCGCTGAAAACGTTTACGATTCTGAAAGATAAGACTCTCAGAGAAATTAAATGGTGAGGTTTTTACGACAAACTGATATCTAGTAAGCTTAAATTTTCTCGTGGGTATTTAAGATATTTCTAACCGTAATACAATCCAATATAGCTATTCGAAGATTCAAGTCTAAGAAAAGATCAATTTATTTTAACAGGAAGTTTTCTTTCCCCACAGAAAACTGCCTCGGGCTCTGTCTTTTTAATGCGATCACCGCACAGTTATGTATCAGTACGCAAAACTTCAATACAGGGATAATGAGTTAGTTCCCACGTTAGCGCTGCAACAAACCTCTTGCGTCTTGGATTATCATTAGACACCCAGCTGAAAAAACAGCGAAAGAAAGAAAGAAAGTCAATATGTCCGCCATTCTAGGAGGGGAGGGCCCTCTCTCCCTCCGCCGTTAATACGTACTTGTGTCTAACATGATACTATTTTACAATTTATTTTTAGTCTAGCCGAGAGAAGTTTTAGCAAATCAGTATATAGCATTCTGGACAGTCTTCTGATTTCAGACCCAAAGCCCCCCTCAATCCGCCTTTGGTACCCCGGTCAAGACTGAAAGAGCGGCCGACACGAAAGAAATCCGGCACAAAAGTCCGTTATGAGCGGCTCTTACGACAAACCCTGTCGTCCTTTTACATTTTGCGGAGATGACCCCTATCAGCCTCACCACTATTACTATAACCATATGAGAAGCGAGAACCCGCTTACTTTTTCGGCGCCTTCTCATCCACATTCTCATAGTGCCCCACTGGGGGTGAAAGTCAATATAAATTAACAAGCCATTTATTTTAATATTAATACTAAGATTTCATTTAAACAACGAATAGGTCCATTCGATTACTTCCACTCATGCAAATATGCCTGATTAAAAACTTTCGTATTGTTAAAATTTTAATGCTTTGAAATCTAAATTCATTCAGGCGAAACTGAAACTTATACGAACTTTCCAGCGCTATATGGATATCATAATTGTTGTAGGACAAAATCATTTTTTCTGCTGAAAATTTCATTTCAATGCAACTTTTTAACGCATCAAGTTTTTATCAGTTTTAACTGCAAAAAAATCCTTTTCATACGGCATTTAAAGTGCGAAATAAATTAAAAATCTACTGTCGACATTTCCATAGGAGTAAAAAATCCACACTATCTAAATGCATAGACAACCCCTTGTTTATTTAGAACACAAAATGGCAAATATTTTCCAATCTACTCATATAATGTTCATCAGAAATGCATTTATGACATGAAAATGCGGTTTTTCTATAGAAAAGTTTCTAATTAGTAGAATTTTGTAAATGTAAATAACCCCTTAGTAATTTTTTAACTGTAAAAACTTTTAGTATACGTTTTCTTTCTTTTAAACGGTTCCTTTTGTTTCAATATACGATAAACGACGGAAAGTAATGCTGAGTGGCTCCTTTTTTTCGTGTGAGTGTACATTGCATCGATTTAGTGTCGTTTAGACCAAACCATTAGGATGAAATGCAGATGAGAAAAACAAATTCCGTAGTATTATAACAAATACACACAGCAGGATTAAGCCCTGCAGAGGACCTGAGACAGTGCAAGTTTCGGAACCCACTCCTTTCCGCTACCCGAATTTTGATAGATTTTACTTTAATCTCTATGTAACAAATATCAATACAAATTGAAATAACAAACCATTTAATTGAGGGCCATAATACAAACGTTTCATAAAACAAACGTTTCGTATTAATATATAATTTAATTATCAATATCTTTAATACAATATTTATACAGAAGAAGTATAATGGTTAGAGAATAGATAAATCACAAGTATATTGCATGTAGCAAGGATCTGTGGGAGCTTGTGATTGATCTATTCCTTTTGCCATTATAATTCTCTGTGTAAATATTGTATTAAAGAGATTGATAATTAAATTACATGTTAATACAAAACATTTGTTTTTTGATTATATCCCGTCGTTCTCACGAAAAATCATCGGCGCGAAACCAAACTTCACCTTTCTTATGTTTTTTAAGGTTTCTTGAAATGTCTACGGATTCTTTTGTCCTTCCTGTATTTAGAATTGGAAAAAATTAAGTATTTAGGTAGCTTAACAAGCGAGAATAAATAAAGTTCGATTCAAAATGAAAAATCGCCTTTGCAAAAACAAGGAATGAAGATTTCAAAATTAGTACATAAAGCATTACCACTTTTCATATTAAAGAATATACTATATAAAATATTAAAATTTTAGCGTTTTATTAAATGGTTGCCATCGGAAGAAATTCTTCGGTTTGAAGCTAGGATTTTAATATCTTGGCTGGTAAATGAAAATTACTTTTATTGTCCTTTCGTACGGATGTGATTTGCAAATCTGAATGTTATAATATTGCAAAAGCTAAAAATTATGAAATTAGATTATTAATGTTTTTCGACACAGGAAAAAATAGCAATGGAAGTGAAGGAAATGCAAAGTACTGTTTACCCCTCTTCTGATCGCCCACGGAAGCAAGCAAATTTTATGAGTTGAATTCGCTCAGTACAGCAAGGAAGCTCTGGAAATTAAGCCCAGTTCAGGACTATGGGCTCCATTATATAACCTGTTCACTTTCGCCATATCTGTATGTTTGACAAAAATGTATCATTATTGAAACAAATCAATGTAGGTATCATTCTTGACTTGTTTATGAAAACAAGATGGAGGAAAAACAGAGGATTGGCATTTTAGTTTGATAAAGGACAGCAGCGCCCTCATTTGTGAAAATTAAAATTAACTACTTCGAGACCCACGATTTCCGACGGAAACGAATATAAATGACGCAATTTTGGATCGTTGGTATGATTATATGGAGATTTTATTTTTGAATATCGGATATTCCGGGTATCTTATTTTGATTTGATTTGATTTAATTTAAAGAGTGGTCATAAAATTATTGGACTCATTTTTAAAAATAAAAAATACCCTATAATGTAGGAAGTTCGTTTTCTTAAAGGGAGAGTAGTTTAAACAGTTTTTTTAGATAGGTAATATACCATTATGGCGCTCTCAATCTGCTTCAGAAGGGAAAGGGTCAACGCAATCATCAAAATGTCTACCATGCAGCAGTAAGCATTTGCGGTACGTTTCTGGTTCCACGAAAGCAAATCAATTGTAGCAGTACAAAAACGTTTACGCTAAGAGTATCGAAACTGTCTTTATCCGAGTAAAACTCTATAAAGCGTTGATATGGGCAATTTAAGGGAACAGGAAATATGTATTATAGGAAATATGCTGGTAGACCATCGATCTCAGCCGAGGTGGTTGAATGAGTGATAGAGAATTTCACTCCTTAATTGCTCATACCAATGATTAATAAATGTCTTACTTGGAGATAATTTGGATACTATACGCGAAAACCTCTAGAATTTGTTTCAAATCATTTGCTTTTATTGAACCAGAGACTTCCTTCTTCGGCACGGTAGCCTTATTAACACTTATGTTGGAAATCTGTCGATTTAACAGATTTGTAAATCGACAGAAAGATTTAGAGTGCCGAGAAGGGGCGTTACCTCTTTGAATTTTTTTTAAACTACTCCGTCATTTAAAAAGAAACGAAGTTGCTAAGTTATATGGTTTTTTAATTATAATTTGTTTTAAATGTTTTGAATAACTTTTGGCCACCCTGTATTAGGAAATTATGACAAGCACGTTAGGAACAAATCGATGATCACTGCAAAATAACATTTATTCAAGATTCCTCAAGATGAATATGATAATTTTAAAATGTTTGTCAGAACTTTTATGAAATGTTATTTAAATGAAATACAAATTTGTATTGTTTTAAAATTTTATTTTCTCTTTTATGTATGAAATAATGAAATTTAGTTTTATTTTTCTGCAATATCAGTATCATCTTAAAAGACTTATCATATAGAAAAAAATCTGACTTAAGTTACATTATTCCTTTAAAATCTTTGTTTGCCCGGATTTTCATAGGTTTATTCACGAGTAATATGTATTCGTAACAAAAATAATTATAAAAAATATTAATTTATTTTTCTTTGTTACAATCGAAAATCATAAATTTTTGTTATTATCGTTTCTTATTTTGAAATGTTATAATAATTTAAGGTGACCAAATTTGAAAATGTTTAAACCAGAACACATTTATAGAAGAAAAAAGTGGAAGCGCGTTCACCATATTTTTAAAATTAATAAATAATTTTTTTACAAATTTGATAGTACCTTTAGTTTTGTAAATAAATTGACTGAAACTATATGAAGCGGAAATGAAGATGAGATATTCAGGAAATATATTTAATCCTACTGAAACATGTTTAGTACCGAAATATCTCATTTACTCTTTTTTCTGATACTTATTTGTCGAATGAATTGATTTCAGTAATAATTCATATTTTTATGATTTCATAAAATTCCGTGCATGGTAGGTCAAAATTATAGTTGGTAAACAGCATGCACTTTAAAGTTTCAACATCTCATTTATTTTTATCACTGGTCACTATTGTTGGTAAATAAACTGAAAGCACATTTTGTAGTTGACATAGCTTCTGGCAAATACCATAGGCAGATATTATAGAAACTTTTGAATATTTTTAGAGGAAAGATTTTCATTGAAGTCTGTAAATATTTCGCACCATATGTTAGATAGTACAGAATTTTGTTTCCAATAATTTTTTTTGATTTGCAGTGTATCGTAGAAAAGGGGATGTTTCCTCAAACATTTCGTCTTCAACCAGTGTCGTAGCGACCGGGAGGGCAAAAGCGGTATGAATGACCCGTTCGCCAGTTTTAGGGTACGGAACTTTAGTGCGTTAATGTCACTTTTTAAAGGGAAATATCATGAGGCGGCGAAAAACATTGCTCTGTCCGGGCGCCATTAAATCTTGCTAAACTGTGGGAGAAAATATCATAGTATGCTCCTGGCACCAGTTACCCTCCCTACGCTACTGTCTTCAACCAAATTTCTTGGGGTAAAATTCCGTAGAATTTACCTTTCGCATGCAAATTTTAAAAAAACAATAGATATCAAATCATAACTTCTGGTTTATATATTTGTATATCTTTACGGAAAACATTTATATTCAGATTTTCTCAATTTGTACTTGTAAAAGCATACTTTCAAAACTTTATTTACTAATGTATATCCTTCCTTTTAAGTGGTGTTGTGACTGTGCTCTTCATTTACGTTCTAATATTTTCCCCAGTTTTCTCAATGATTTTATTGCTGTTTTTATTCTATAATTAAATTTGTATCACAGTTTTTGGATATATATTAGGTGGGTAATTTTAACATTTACAAAACAGATACAAAAACCAGATACACATATACAAAAATATACCTGTCAGAGAAAAACTCTTGCTAATAGACCAACCCGCCACTAGAGAAATGGTAATTGGAAACGTAGATATGCTTACAACGAATAAAATAAAGAAAAATTTAAAAAGGAAAATTATAAAGCAAAAATCACAGTTTCGGCATCAAAACGGAAGCACAGAGAATCTTGATGTCTTGACTTCATCTTAATATAGTCTATCGGAGAGTGACGATGTATTCCAGCCACAGTCAGAAGCCTCAACATCGGCGGCTCCTGTCGATAAGCCTACTACTACGAACAGAACAGTAGATTTCACTTTACTTTCAAGAACTGTGATAATACGGAGTTTAATACAGGTCTGGAGCAGATATTACTACAGCAGTTCTTCAGATATTACTTCCACTTCGGAAATTATTGATCAAAATAAGTTCCGCCGGAAACGCAAGAAAGCACAAAAATTGGTCGCGAAAGAAGACACGGTCTTACAAATACCTGCTTTATAATTCGAAGGACGGATAGATAAAATTTTAATGATATCAGAGAAGGACGAACAAATGTATTGATAGAGCTTACTTGAAGAGCAATGGAAGCAGAATCAACGTTCTTTGGTTATATATTGCACTAGCGTTTGGCACTTCTAAATGTATAGAACAAACAATCGCCGATTTCTTCCAAGAATGAAAAATACCTATGTAATCTTCGGTGGCAGTTGGATGTGATGGAAATGAAGTGAATGAATGAGCGTTGGTAAATATGAAGGTGTCTTAAGTTTGCTTGTAAAAAAGTTAGATTAGTCATTTTTCTATTACATATGAATGAATTTCCCTTCCGACATTTTTTTCAACAAACGGATGGCAGCACATCGGGACTCAACACATTTTCAGGGAGAATTGGCAAAGATCTGGAAATGTGTGAAAAAAGGCCGTTTGTTCGTTTTCATCGTATTTAAACAGTTAACCGAATTTTCTTCTCAAGGTGTAACCACAGGCCAAACATAGTTGTATAGAATAGTCTCAGCGGTTTCAACAGTTATATATTCTAAAGATTTAATACACAAATCACCAGGCAAAAGGTGTCATGCCAGATGGCTAACCCGTCCTAATCGAATTCTCGCTTGTACTTTCCATGGAATCTTCTTCTGAAGATTCTGGTTTGCTATCAAAATTCGCCCGTACTGTAAATATGGAACACGGCACCTGTTAAAATTCATCTCTTCAAATAGATATTTGCACACAGAAATGAAAGCCAAAATTGATCCCGTTATTTAAAGAAACAGATACTTCGCTTATCCTGAAAATTTATTGATCGCAATGCTGACCGACTTAGACATCCGTGAACTGGAAGTCCATCTGATTTTGACAGTCCGCAGCATTCAGTGGAATGGATTCTGACTGTTTCAAGTTAATACTTTTAAATTTGACGCGTTATCTTACACCGATCTCATTTGCTCTCAGAAGAATATAACTGATCTAACAATATTAAAACACATACCTGACAAAGACATCCTACTCTTTGCCGTTCCAAAAGCAAAAGGAGAACTGTCTTTACTATATCTGCCATCTCACACACACAAGCGTTTAAAATTGCAATTAAAGGCCATGTTACAACATGAAGTGTCCCAAATGCACTTCGGAACATGGTATAACAGACTAAGGAGAGTAACAACTTAACAACTGTATGTTTGAAGGAATGGTTGCAATTTCCCTGCAAGTAACTTTTTTCAATTCCACAAAGGTAGAACAACATAACTAATACACATTTGATTTCAAATAGCCCCCCAAAAAGAAATAAACTTTAAAATAATCTAGAGTCCTTGCTCAAGCTAAATCGTTATGCGTAACATTCGTACAATCACTTGTTCAACACACCGATTTGATCAGCCGTCATTTTTTTATAATAATCGTCATTTATAGAATTCCGAAAGATGAATTCATACCAGCGCTTCAGTCCTGACATTTTGAACTACAATTTTTTGAAAACATACTCTTTCCTAACAACGCTTTTGGCATAAACTGAACTCCCTTACCATTTATTAGTTCTTTCCTTTTATATGAATTTTTGAAGTTTTCATGGGCATTTTCCCAACAAATCTCACACGGTTTATGAACTTTTAACATGATCGAGTCGTAAACCAGGAATTCTGAAACCGAGATTGTACTAAAAGATGCTCTTTCCGTTACATATACAGGGTGATTATAATTAAAGTTCCACATTCAAAACTCTGTAAAAAAAGAACCACTGGCCAGAATGACCTGACATTTCATCTGAGTATACTTGAAGCAATGGGAATTCGTGTTGCGAAAGAAAAAAAATAGTTCAAATTTGACCGATACATGGCGCTATACTCGTGATAAGATGCGAAAAAACGATTGCTTTAAAAAATATGCTCATTTTAAGACGCACTCTTTGTTCAAAGTCCAACCACCACGACAAGGTGCTGCAAGAGCGGATAGGAAAAAAAATCGGTTTTTAATTGCAGTTAGGCCGAAAACCGTAGAAAGTGCGAAAACCGAAGAAACCATCAATTATGGGAAGTCGGTGGTTTCGACTTGCTTAAGAAATGTTCAATATGCTGTTCACCGATTTCTCCAAAAAAAAAAAAATGTTCCACAACAGATCGGAGTGTTTCAGTGATGATGATGTGAATGCGTTGCGTAATGCGGTTTTTCACTTCAGCTAAGTTCGCAATCGGACCCCCGTATACAACATCTTTTAGGTCACCTCACAGCCAGAATTCGCAAGGGTTCAGGTCAGGTGATAGTGGCGGACAGGCTCTTGGGAAATGGCGACTGATAATTCTGTCATTTCCAAAATGAAGATTTAACACCTGCTTCACTGGTGTTGCAATGTGTGGAGGAGCGCCATCTTGCATAAAAGTTGTGCTATCCACACATCCGAGCTGTCGCAGTGCTGGAATGAGCAGGTTGCGCAAAAGAGATTCATAACGTGTCCCATTGACTGTAGAGGTTTCAGGACCCGAAGAACCAATCTCCCCGAAAAAGAAAGGGCCAACAATAATTGCTGCCGTAAACCCGCACGATACAGTGACTTTTGAGAATAAAAAGGCAATGGTTGCATTTGGAACGGATTCTCTCATGCCCATATTCTGCAATTTTGAATATTGACGGAACCTTGGAGATGGAAATGGGCTTCGTCTGTTCACAAAATGTTCCATGGCCATGCATTGTCCTCTTGTACTCGAACAAGAAATTACAGGCGAAAGCTTCTCATTTTGGCAGGTTAGCAGGAAGCAACTCCTGAACATGCATAATTTTGAATGGATAGCATTCCATGATGTTTCGTAAAATTTTATGAACAGTGCTACAGGGTTCGGGAAATTCCCCGTGCACTGCACATTCCCAAAGAACTGTTTGATTCCTCCTGCAATGATGTAGCTACATCCTCCACTGATGTCGAAGCAATTTCTTTCCTTCCTCTGTCACATTTCACGTCAAATGAACCCGATTCTTCAAATTTATCAATCATCTTCTTCAGACCGAATGCGGTTATCGAACCAGAGCCGCTTTTAAACCCTTTAATGTCCGGAATTTCTTCAATGCAATTGCCGCGCTGTCACCGTTCTTGTAATAAGGCTTCACAAGCAGAGCCTGATCCTTCAATGATTGGAGTCATGACTACCTTCTCTGATGCAGAATTGGAGGAACTGCGTGTTCCCCGCCGTTTTATCGCGAGTATAATGTGTGGTGAGCATGTCACGTCTTTTAATTAGGATCTTAAATTTAGCATATATTTTAAAGCAATCTTTTTTCAGCATCTTATCACGAGTAAAGCGCCATCTATCGGTCATATTTCGAACTAATTTTTTTCTTTCACAAATTAAATTCCCATTTCTTCACTTATTCTCAGAAGAAATATCAGGTCATTCTGACCAGTGACTCTTTTTTCACAGCCTTTTGGAAGTGCAACTGTAATTGTAATCACCCTGTATATGTAAACCAAAGCCAAAAGTTTTCAGATTTTAGTTATAATTCATCAAATCTTGGTGATTCATCAAATTCCTTTTAGTGATGAATTTTAGCGCCGAAACAGAAAAATGACACAATTTCAGCATGCGGAAACTGGGGTTCCGTTAACTCAAAATTACCACCAAAAGCATCCAAAAATAATCGTTTTATGTTCAGATGAATCAGTTCAAGTGCGCCAGAGTTATCTAATTTTTTAATCCAGTGAAGCGGAATCCATTCATCGCAGTTAATGCATTTTATCTCATCTTCTACTTTGCTCCGACATTCTTTGGATGGATATTTCCCCGCGGGCAATATACATGTGGGTTAATGGCGACATCCTCTAGATCTTTGGCTCCAAATCTGTCAGTTGAAAAATTAGTTAATCACTTTATTGATATACAGTGAAGTGCCAAAAGTCATGTGATGCCTTGTAATGCCTTGTAATATAGTGTCATTCCTCCTTCTTCTCGGTCGAAGTGAAGCAATTGGACTTGACATTCACTCAACAAGATGTTGGAAATAGAACTCACATTTTACTATTAAGATTAAGTCTAGACGGACTCACCAGAAAGTGATAAAAAAAGAAAATGAATAGGACTCACCCTGTTTCACAGAAATCTGATAATGATTTACAACTTTCATCACTGATTTTGTTTCCAATGCGCAATGCTTGCATATATTTTGGTAAAAGTAGCATGCATATTCGGGAAGATATAAAGGTTTTCTTCAGAAATCCCAAATTTTCCACATGTTTTTTGCTTACAATACACAGAATTTTCAGCGAAACGAAATTTACAGAATACGTAACAATATGCTAGCGAAGCACTATATTAAAATTTAGAAGAAATCAATGGCGTTGCGAGGTTCGGGAAAGGGGGTATAGATTATTCATGCCCCAATGTAAGGGGGAGTGATGAAGTCAAAATATAGTGCTTTAATGCATTTTCTTAGAGTCAAATATAATAAAAGGATGAAGAAATGTGCTCCAACGCCATTTACCATTGCGAAGCATCTAATGATGACGGAGGCTGGGGGGCGAAAAATTTTATTATATCCCTGGCGCCACTTAGCCTTTCTGTTCCAAAGAAGAAAATATTTTGAATATTAGAGGAGATATGAGTATTTGTAGTAAATAATATTATTTCGCATGTGTGAAACGTAGAGTAATTATTTTTAGAATTGGGGAGCCAGAAACATAGGGCAGCTTGTATAAAAATTCCTGTCGAATGTAATTAATATTTGGAAAGATATTGGCATTGCAGCGATCGGAATTTCTGTTTTTTCCAAAAGAAGCTATATGATGAAGGATTTTCCACAAATGACTGTTATTTGAACTTAAATCTTCTCATAAATTTTGCTGAATTTTATAAAGGTTGAACATGCTCCATATCATACATACTTCTAATAAATTACATAATTTATATTGCAGTTTAACGCGATTACTATTCGAAGATCGAAGTTTAAAAATATAATATGATTCAAGATTTCTATTGGTTAGCTTTTCCTTAATCTCCACCTTATTAGTTCCATTTGGCAGGCCTTTGATGAGTCCCTTAATTGGACTTTCAGCTATTACAAAATATATTTTATTGGTATCGTCGAATTCGTAATTCACTCCTGCACCGGCGGATATTCCTAATTTTATCGCGACTATCGTCTCGATCGCAACTTTCTTAACTTTTAATTTCGTTTAGTAGCAACCGTTATCCTTCTGAATAACGTCTAGATTAAAATATTTCTCACTGATCAGAAACTCCTTTAGGCGAATCGTTTGGCACTAACTGTGTCTTAATCAAATGTAAGCGCAATGTAACCGAAACATTACTAATCCTTTTACAAATGTATTGCATAAATTACCACTATTGTCAAAAAAATTATTGTTATATATGTAATTACATTCAGAAGTATATTATCGAATTAATCTGTATTTGGATGTTTTGTAAAATGCTGCTTTTAATTATAAAAGCGGTGTAATAAACGATGATCAAGCATAGTGACTGTTTTTTATCCTTGGAAAGAAGCTACGACATAATTATTTTTAAATAATCGATTGCAGCTCCATTCGACGGGCAGAAGACCTGATTTAAAGACAACATATAATTAAGTCTAAATTCCCCAACTTTTCCCAAGAGAAGTTTTTATGTTATTCAGCAAATGCTACGAAATGTTTGTAGATAAATTAGATTATTCGGGAATGCTTAAGATTAGAAAGTTTTATACTTATAAAACTTTCTTTAATAACTAAATATTATTAACAACATTTTTATAAAAAGGCAACAAAGAAAATATTTTTTTGTTTCTCAATTATTATGACCCTTTTATTCCATTGATCTTACAGAAAAATTCTGCTGTATTAAGTTATACTTCTTATGAATTTTAAAAGGCCTGCAATTTCATAAGATTTTTAAAAGATTTTTTAAAAAGAAATTTCACCTCATGAAAAAAATATTCAAAATAACATGTCTCTTTGACTGTTACTTTGATTCGATGTAAGTCATATATTTATTAAGTATGTAAAGTGTTAATATTTCTCAAATTATAAAAATTTTTCTCCACAAATATATTCACTGCCATTCTATGGTAATTTAAAATGGCACAGTAAATGATAGGATAATTTTTTTTTTACTTAAAGTTTAAATAGCCAAACAAAATTTTGTGACAATTTCAGTAGATTTAATTTTGAGTATCGGCTTCCTGATGACATTAGTTTCTGTTATTTCTGATGTAGGTTTGCTTCCTTCCTTCTTTCAGGTAGACTCCTCATAGGAGTAGCATCTAATGTAATGGTTCTAATGACACTATATGTAGAGTAAGTTTTATTTGATTCTTATCGGCAAGGGGTATGTTGTAAGAACAGTAAAAATCTCGGCCGAGTTCGAAGATGCTTTATCCAGCTCTAAAGGAGTGGAATTTTCCATTCCTTCAAAACTTCCTCGCATTTGAAGATAGAAAGAAAATTTAAAATACACGAATTATCGTCATATCATGACGAACAACTTTTGTATGGAATGTTGTTCATAGCTAAACTTCCTTTGAAATTATTTGTTGAAAAGTGTTTTTCCGCCACAGTGTTTGACGTTAGGCCAACTAATGCTCTTTTTTCTTTTCTCCCTCCCCCTTCAATCTCACCCAAGGTTCGCATTCGCGCTCTTCATTTGTTTTCTTCAATTTCTCGTTCATTTACTGTCTTATGCAAGAAGGTGCACATTTGCACCTTCATGTTTCATCGTTTGCAACTAGGCTGGTTACTACGTACTCGTTTTCTGTCGATAGAAGTCACTCACCGAAAAACTGATACGACGGTAATTTTCTAAAATACACTTAAGATAATTACGACTATAAGTTTCGGCTTTTTAAAGGTAAAGCAATTTTTGAAAAATTGTATTTCATTTGTCATGCAATAATTTTGTAGCAATCTTTGTTTCTGAGCAGATGAACTCTCACTGCTTTTTCGAAGGTTCACAAGATGAACTATTTTTGCAAATACTTCAATTAATGCATTAACTAGTTTTTGGACATTTAACAATTACATTGTTATTTCCCGATTCCGCTCATTTAATACTTATTGAAATATGTATATTATCCCTTAAATGTACATTGAAAGTACATTGGATCAAACAACAGTCAGAAGCATGAAAAAGTGGTCTAAGTGAATAAATTTATCTTCATGTATCTCTGCAAGTTTTGCAGATAGAAACGTGAAACTTTGTATGTAAATAGATAAATGCAATATAAACCTTTCACTAATTGAAATTCTTGCACTACGGGGCAATATAAAAATTTATTTTTTTCTACATTTTATTTTGAATCTCTTTATAAATCAAAGTATTTTCATACAAATTCTCACCTTATATGAAAAAATTTTATTATTGGAATTATACATTCAAGTTCAATATATAAGGAAATAAACTCTTCTTCCTCTTTTGGGGGATACCCTGCATATATATTTTCAGAAAACCTTGCCCATGTTATAGTGGGAACAACATAACTAGAGGTTCTGATTGATAAGGTTTTAATCAGCAAGGGATACGTTGTACGAACTATGAAAATCGGGGCTGAGTTGCCCGAAAGTAGGGGCTAATTGAAAGGGTAGGAACTTTTCCCTGTGATTGGAGATAGAATTGAATTTTAAATTAGGCGAATTATCATGTTATCATGACGAAAAACTGTTGTATGAAATGTTTTTAATAGCTAAAATTCCTTAGAAGTTATGGGTTTAAAAGTGATTTTCCAACACTCCCTATCTTAGAGTGCCTTTTAACCTACGCATGCGACACATTTGTTGGAAAGATCTCATCATTCACGTTCTCGCAGCTACAATCCTAATGAAATTAAAGAAAGAAATGTTCTTTTCTGATATCTCTAGGGAAAAGGAATCTAATTTTTCTTTCTAGCTTGCGGACAAGATATATTATGTTTACAGTATTTTTCATTCATGAGGATATTGTTTGGACGTAGCAGAATACTTCGTTACAATGTGCAGTTGAATGTGAGAGGATATGCTCAGTTGCTCTTGTCCCGGAATTACTTTGGGAGAAGTGATTCCATTAGAAATGCAAAAACAAACTTTTGTAGTATGTTAACGCGTATTTATTCTCAGTTCAAAATTTTGAAAAGTATATATTTGTAGTTGAATTTCACGAATAATTTATAAATGATGCAATTAATTAATATGATACGTAAGATACAATTTATACAATGAAAAAAAAATTTTTTTTAATGCAACTTTTTCCTTTGCTGATAATTCTGCTCCGGTTCGATCAGTAGACACCTGCTTTTTGAAAAATTCTGCAGAATGGTGTTATCGAGGCAGCATCTGGCATACTTTATTTTCGGCTTCCCATGGGATTCATTGGATTTCGCGAAGCTTTCTGTTAACGTCTATGCTGAGAACCTGGAAAAGTAAATAATTTCTAAGATTAAGTAATTGCGTATTATACAGTGAAAAACCCCTCTACAACAGGGACCCTCCGTCTCAATTAAAATTGCCGTTTAGAGGGGTGGACTCTCTAAAGGAGTTTCACATTTGGAAGTACAAAATATTTATTTAAACAAGATCTAATCCGTCATTTCCGATAAAGTAGATTTAAAGAATCATCTAAAGAAAAAGGTACTTTATCCGGAAAATACTTTTTCTTTTGCCTTTTTTAAATAAAAATTTATTTTCTTGGATCTATCAGCTTTTTAAAATATAACTTTTTTAATTTAATTTTTAATTAGTAAAGTCAATCTCTAATCGATTTTTCAATAGTTTTTGCATTCATTTTTCCTAAAATTTGTTAATCTGAAAGTTTCATTTCCTGATGTTCAGAACATATAGCAGTAGCTTGTTGTCAGCATAAAAATCAGTGAAAAGATTAAAAGAAAAATTAAAGCAATACCAACTGAAATTTGTCAACGACTTTATCAACACCACCATAATATGTCGAAAAACGAAGATTGTTCAACAATCTATGAACACATTGTGCAAAACATGGTTGAAAGAAATTGCAAAGTTTAATAAAGTTGAGATTCGGCACAATCCGACAAGGAAAGCTACCAATTACATCCTTTAGTATTCTTACATATTATAGACCCATCAGGAATGCAAATTTATAAGTGAAGATTGTTTGCAGAAACATCTTTTGTCATGTTCATCAGAAATTTCAATACTCAACACGCCTTATTCAATAGATCAAGAATGGTAGAAGCACCTTTTTGAATACAATGGAACAGCTCGGTTAATGACATCTGCGAATATTATTTTCATACCACATTTTAACATCACTTGAAACCATCCAACAATTCCTTTCCAAAAGTCCAAATGGAAAACTTACTAAGTGAACATTCTCTATCACTCACTCATCACACATTTATCAATTGTAGCAAATTTGGTTTTTAAAACAAACTTGATAAACATATATGATGATTAAAACATGTCCTTCCGAAGTTCGTATAGGTTGAAGAAACGTAATAAACTAACTGTTATTATACTACTTATTGGCTATTACTAGTTGTAAACTACTGGCATCATGGTCTTATTATATTCAAGAAGTCAGTTTGACCTGTCAACGTTATTTAGAAATCTGCTGTGATTAAAAAGTAGTGCATGAAAAGTGATAGAATTTTGCTCTGAAAATTCTGTTTCATATTTGTGTTTTCAGATATATATCATTATTACAATTATTTTAATTAATTTCAATTGGAATTTCAATGAATATTTTTTGCAGGAATTTATTCTCAATATTTCGTCGATACATAATTAATCCTAATCTTAATTTAAAATTTTCTGCTCCCGAATTTTTATTCATATCTAGCCTAAAAATTGAAAGATATTTTAATACATACAAAAAAGAAAATACAGAAGAACCAAAAGAAGTAAACAATAGTAATAACAATTTACCTTTTGCGCGCATCGCAGTAGCATCCAGTAATTGCATTAACAATATTGTTATAGTAAACTAACCAATTAAGACACAATCAAACAACAAATATCATACTTCAATAAAAGTTATAACACATAAAGATTAAACAAAAAAAATGGAAAAAAGCAATTGAAAGAGAACTCGAATTGCGAACTTTTCCAAACTGACACTCGACATCGGTGTTCTAAAATGGATAAAGTTTCTGTCGAGAGAACGACTTAATAGTCAAATAATATTCCCTCTGTGACCTGAATTTTCCAATAATTGAAATAATGCAAGAAAAAAACTTTTCTTAAATAAGAAAAACTTCAGAAGGTTTTTTTAACAAATCCAATAAAAAAGAAGATAAAAATAACATTTCCTTCTGCCAAATATATCAGTAAAACAAAGCCAACGAAACATATCAGAAACAAAACATTTTAAGTCTAGAAGCTAGCAAATCTAGCTCCATCTATTGAGAGAAATTCGAATTAAATTAACACGGAATTCTGTGGGATGGGCCAGAATACCTTTTCGTCTTCCTGACATTCTGGTCGTCCCCCTTAATTCCCCCTTGACCAAATCCTTACTGTAAAATGTGAGTATAACCCACTATTCTCTGCAACTTATTAAGAACCATTGTATTAAGTCCTAACTATTCGCATCTTAAAAATTGTCCTTAACATTTGGGCAGAATTGCGCTATTTAAATTGGAGCTATATACATATCTGCAATTATTATTCACTTTCAAGATTTCTCCTCATAATTACTCTGAGTTCACCTCTGGAACACTAGAAAAACGTGCACACTCTGTGGAGAAACCCAACTCAATTAATGGCGCCTACTACCTCGTCTCCCGCGCAACTGTTTCTCCCACAATTCACTTCACTTTTTTTGTCTGAGAACAGAGACAGATACGCGGTGGTTGATGGCATGGTAACAGGTTTAAAAAAGGAATAGTTACAATAAGTAAAGAAGGGATTTTATTCTAGTCCGAGTCAATGTCGCCTATTTAAGTTAGTTTCTTTTCATGAGTCGTTAAAAGGAAAAATGATCACGTACTTTTTTATAAAATCGACACATAAAAGGAATAATTTCAGGTGTTGCAGTAAAACGCCATGCAATAGTCGGAAGTGATCAGAGACGAGTTAAAATAAAAATATATCTATTTAACAGTTTTGGGGACTCCCTTCTCTAAAAACATAAGAATATACTAGCTCAAACGTTTATATTCGGAGTTTTGCTCTAATACAAAGAATCATAAATAAACAATTACGTTATTTCTGTAATAGAGAGAAAAAATTTTATAACGTCACCTGTTCATTAGGAAAATTTATTCCAATATAAAATTTCCCATTTTGATTCCAGTATTATGGCTAGAGTAGAGTTTTTTTATTTTAAAATTCTGCTACTCATCGAGAGAAGTGTGCGGTATTATGTAATATGTAGAACGAAATTAAAAAACCTTGACCTGATTTCTCGTAACTCTGCTCCGTCCGACATAGATAGTTTCCTGAAAAAAAATGGGAGGAATTTTTATAGAGCCCCCGCTTATAGTAAGAACTATATGTATGCAAATTTTGCTGGCAGAAGTACTAAGGTGTCAGAGATTGTGCACCCTGAGTTCATGTGGTCTGTCCAACAACTCATCAATGGTTTCATTGTCACCTACAGGTTCAAGTTCTTTTTTTCCCACTACTGTACAAATATGCAATTTTTACCGTCTGAGAATTAATTGATTTTGTAATTTATTATTTATGTATTGAGTAAATAATTTCGAATGACTTGTATATTCCATAAGAAAGGAATCGTAACATAGCTCATTAATCAATAAATAATTATTACACAAAAAAAACCCCAAAATGTCACTTCACGTAAAGTTTTTGTCTCTATAGATGCATAAATTCTTAATTGTGCAAGCTATAAGCTTCAAACTAAATTGTGCGCAAAATCTATTTCTGAAATTGCAATTTCAGAACCATTTAGACAATGAAACTGTCATTAAGCTTTCCAAAAAGGCAGCATTGAAAGAAAGGGTTGGCTATTTTTTCAGGAATAATATGTAGAATAACGAAATAAGGGAAAGTCGAAGATCTTAACCAAATGGCATGATCAATGGAACAACACGTATAAAGCTAACTGGACAAAACATTTCTTGGACAAAAATAATCTACTCAGAGTAAGTGGTGATTTTTTACGTAAACCAAATACATACAGGCCACGGAGTTTTTGGAGTATATCAAGCGAGATTCTTCAATAAAGACCCGATGTATAGATGTGGTTGGGAAATTCGAACGATGGAACATTTAATCGTGAATTGTAAACTGTGGACAAAGCAAAGAATCAGTTTGTCCAAAGGCTAGTTAAATTGAATATCCTCCAACATATTAGAATCTGGTCTTGCAGGAATGATCCCTCTAAAACTGTCGGATATAAACTAGAATTGAAATGGGAAACCCGGACAAAACCTAATATGACTTTTCTTGCATCTCTTTACGTTTATATTGTCCAGTTTTGATCAAATTAAATTCATTGCTATTGTTATAAATACAATTAATATGTAATGAATTTAATGTTATAATCTGAAAAAATAAAAAAATGCGAGTGGAATCGACAACTTGCGGAAGGTGGAACAGTCACGGTAGATTCAATCTGTAGGTGGAGATCCTGCACTTGAGACGTTCAGACCAACTCGCTGAAACCAGTGATTCTTGGTCTGAAACAGTCGGCTTCCGATCTCCAGTAGTGGCGCCTTTAATTCTTGAATCGGATGAGTTGTTTCGTGGAGGCCTTTTGTCAACTCTAACAAGAAACCCATGGTTTGAAATAACGTGATGTTTATCATCAGTTTCCTTTTCTAGGGAATGAAGTCTATTCATGTGTTATGCGCTAAGTGTCGGAGAAAGTAGTTTGGGGGAGGATTTTAGGATTTAAAGATTTAAAAATAAAAAGGAAAGAAGAGCTAAATGAGTTTTATGTGGTCCTAACATCAATATTCCAGATCTGTATTAAAATTTGGACGGAATCCACCAAATCTCGGTCTCTCCCTCCGTCTGCATGTGTAGAAAAATGAATAAATATATGAAAATAGGTATATGATTTTATCATCAGAATTACAGTTTCTTCATTTTTCGGACCAAATCCATAAACTGGTTGAATATCTGTAAGTTAGTATATTCGTGTGTATGTGTATGCGGTAACTTATAAATGCAACGACATAGATAAATTAAATTTGGTATGTGATGATGACAATTTTTGATTTCAAAGGTCAGTGCAAAGAAATCCAAAATGTATCTAAATTCCTATGGTTATATGACGAAGCTAAACACAAGATGCTCTATACTGGGTAATTATACGAGAAAGTCGAGATAAAACCTCCCCTGGCTTGATCTTATATTTTGGTTTGACTCATTGGCTCAAGATCTAAAATGCCTGCCATCGAAATGGGCCGGTTTCTTGACCGATAATCTTTACTGTAAAGGATTTTGAATAATGTAAATTTATTTCAACAATAAAGTGTATAGTTGGCAATCTCATTTTAAGAAATATTGTTTTTAAGTAGAATTTATTATTTTATTAAGTATGCACTTGAAAAATTAAACTTTTAGCTTACAAGTTCGCTCTTATCCTATTTAATTAAAGAGTAAAACCTAAACAGAATGTTAAAATTCTAATATAAGTTTTTATAGATAAATAAAAAAGAAATATTTTATCAACACTGCCTTCTTTTAAAAACGCATTCTAACGTAAAATTGCTGTTTTAGGAGTAATAAAGTTTTAATGAAATTCGACTTAATATACTTGGAGATGAAATTTTTACATCCAATCAGAGTAGTCACTAGTTTGAATGTTCTATTTGATTATAATTTGGAAATATTTCGTTGGAAAAACTAATTGCAAATTTTTCAATTTATTGATTTAACTCACTGATTTTATTGTAACTAATGATAAGGAAATCAGCAACTCGGTTGAGCCACTTTTTCTTAAATAGAAATCATCATTTAAGTGAACTTAAAATTAGCGACGTTCATATTTGTGGTTTCTTTCTGCCAAGTTGTAAAGGAGTAAATAACAAAATATCTTATTTACAGTTTCTTTAAACAGGAACCAAAATATTATATATTTCGCCAAGTCTGGAAGTAAATTTTAACATCATGATTAACTAATGACAAAATATAATATAATAACACTTATTTATATGAGTTAATAAAGAATTTGTTGAATCTATATCCTGAACGTAACCAGCCACTGAAGTTAATTTCAATTTATGAGTCATTAATATCGATACGTAACTGAATATTATAATAATTATACTACTTAATATAGCCACATATAATATACCACATATTATATACCACTTATTATATGTGCTATCTGATCGTATAATATTATATTCTAAATTGAGCGCTCTTAACAGTGGTGTAAATGCATTATTTTCTATCTTTCATAATCTACATTCAAGAGACATGAATATTTGTAATGGATAATGAAATATGTTTCCGAAAATTACTCTGAAGCAGTTGCAAGAATCATTATCGATGAATTACAGGAATCTTTTAAAAATGAGAAATGTTCATCTCTAGTCCACTCATAGTGTACTCCACTTTTTACAAAGATTGCCCCAAACTTGCGTTTTTTTATATTCACATAATCTTCTTAACAATTTTCATTTTTCGAATTTAGTTTTCAATTCCCCTGCATTTACATCATTTTGGAATTTATAATTTTAAAAATTAATTTTTGAAAAAAAAATTGCGTTATTACCACTTCAATAATAAAATATTTGGCTTTATATATTCCGCAATTTATTTTATTTCGTCTTTCTGATGAATTTATCCTCATTGTTAAATTAAGCTGCAACTTCTTATGAGGTCTGCGGCAGAATATAATACGAGTGCGTTGCAGCGTCTGTCGCGATAGCGCTCTTAAGTTTCTTATTATGAAGCTGGAAGTGTTCGCGTTTGAGAAAGATTCTATGCGTTGTTCGTAGGGTTGTTCATGATTTTTCAGCTTGGCGAGTTATAATAGTTTTTTGATAATAAAAAACGAGGCAGTTTCTCATTAGAGCAGTATTTATATGACCGTGATTGCGAATGTTTCTAGCGTGAGGTATTGCTCAGTAGTTGTTTCATATGACGCTTTTCTTGATGAAATTTGGATTACTACAATTAATTCTTCTACATGCAAAATTTGAAACAAAATTTATTTTTATGTTTTTACTATAAATAGATATCTCCTGAAAAACATTTTTAATTAATAATAGTCTGTTGTCAAATTGATAAAATGCACTGCGAAAGGGTTTCTTTTTCTTTGTTATATCATTGCTGGTTTTGAAGCTCAAATGGGATTTTACAAGACATTTTACTCGGAAACATCTATGGAAGTTCGCCATGTCTTTCCGTTGACACATTTACTTACTATCTCTAACTACAATCTTCCAAAGCTGCGGTTTTTTATAATTCCTTCAATGAAAATGCAATAAATTATCTCAAAGGCACAAGAAACATTTGCATTTATTTCTAAATAATAAATTGGTGTGATTTATGAAATTATTTTTTGCTGTACAAATTTTGAAATTATCTAATTATACGCAAATCAGATACAAAATTCCAAATATGAAAGGTTAAATGAAAATGGTTAAAGTCAGTGCTTACATTTCAGGTAGTCTTTAGAAAAAGTAACGCATCATACTCTGCAATTATGTTTTTTATAATTGTTTGCAAAATATTCCTCCGTACACATCATCAGTAGCTAGTCATTTTGTGACAGTACATTGAATTGTTTATTTCCTGGGCAACCAAATTTGACAAAAAAATGTCGCTTACATTAATTCAATTTTAAAATTATCATACATAGAAATTTACTCTTTTATAGTGCAAACAGGTGACGATTAGCGACCTTTTCTTTTTATGAGAGAAAAAAAATCAATAGATTTTATTTACGAAGAAATTAATTTTACAATGTCTTGAGAAGTCTTATGTAGAATGGTAATGTCCAAATTTAACAGCAATTAATTGCAGGTATTCACGCTCCGGCAAAATATGCTCCGATAAAAAAAAACCGCATATTTTATAAGAGACAATTTTTGTTAAGGTGAATAATCTTTAAGACATGGATTTTTAACGTAGCTTGCGGAGTCGCAAACAAAAGGATTGGCACAGACGGTAATAGTGCTTAAATATAAGATGCAGAAAAAAGGCCGCGACGGCCTAGTGGTAAGGTATCGGCCTCGGAGAGAGAAGGTTCCAGGCTCGAAATCCGATTCCACTCAAGATCCACCATGTATGTGGGTCTGTTGCATACTAATTACTATGTAGGGTTCCAAATATCCTCCCGCCGGTGCGGTGTGGAATCTTGGAGAGGGAGGTGTAAGCTCTGGTGCCGTCCTCGTCATGCTGACCGCGGATCAAAATTACGATGTCCATCCCGAAATAGCCTTCGTGTTGTTTGTAACCGGACGTTAATATAACTAATCTAAACTAGGATGCAGAATGAAGTTATTAGATACTAAGTAAGTTAATAAAATCCTTGTAACCTTCTATACAGAACAATTGCGCTTGAACGAATGAGCACTTAAAATATTTAACATTAAATCAAAAGTGAGATCGTTTAAAAAAATTAGTTTCGTATGTTAAAATGGTTTCCATGTATTATTATTAAGAGTATTCGCCAAAAAAGTATTTTTAAAAAATAATATATAATTTATTCATCTTGTGCAAAGTTGTATTTATTGAAATTCATATTTTACTCAGTTGTATTTATTGTATTCATTTTTTAAAAAGATGCTAGGAGTCAAACGCTTAAACGCTTTTTTTAATAAGTATTAATCATTCAGTTATACACGTGTACATACATTTTTTTTAAAACTAACAGTAGGAATAACCATTTCTTAAATGAATCTGTATTTTAAAAAATAGTATGCGATATAAAGACGTTAGATTTATTCATTAAATTTTGAACAATAAGGTATTTCAAAGGTTATACAGAATGAGAAGGGTTTTTTACCCATTTATCGCATTTCATTCAATTTCATAACCGGTTGCAATGAACCAAAGTTGATTTTGAAACGTATAGTTCAAGGATTATAATTTTACTACTGTATGCCTTAAATGGAATTTGCTTAATACGATCACATATAAAAGTAAACAAACGCTATACTCCAAAACTCTAAAATATTACTGGCATCAAACTCTCAAAACCAAAATCACCTGAAAATGTCACAAGCTTTTCCCCTGGTATCTATAATTTTCTTAAAATGCTCATTTCTTTATGAAGAAAAACATTTTTTAAGTTACCACATAATTTGATTTTACCTTATGCTTGAACTTCATAACTTTGCTTTGCATTCTATAAGTAAGCATCGTTACTCTTCACGCCCTCATTTTCATTTCAGTCAGTCTTACATGCTATAATGAAAAGTGCTTGTCTAATAATTTATTCATCTTATTCAAATCAAATCATTTAAAATATTAGTTTGATACGAAATGGGTTTTTCCAGTTATGAATACACTTAATAAAATATTGCTCAACCGCTCGTTGTAATTTCTAAAAAAATATCTTATCAAAATCTTATGACAAATATTTTTAAAACCCTTGCACTCACATTTTATATTCTCCTTTCCTCTATCATAAAGTGTAAGAAAATGGCTAATCCTCAGAACTAAAAAGTAAATCCATAAATAAAAAAACTGAGAATACCTCTGACTGTGAATCTCTAGAACACTTCCATGAACAGTGAATCATTGTGACACGAAACTTGCATGTCTTTTTCGGACTCATTTACTGACCACTGTATTATTTATAAAATTAAATATTAATTATTTCTGAAATATATAATTAGATATAAAGAAGATTTAAAACCAAATTGTGGACTTTTTGCTCAATCTCTTGCTAATAACTGTATAAGTAATCAATGAACGAAAATGAATAATAATAATTGATCCACTGAAACAGCTAAAATTTATCCTTTCAATAATTTTACTTTTAGTAAGTTATTTTCTTTTTAATTTTTATTTTGAATTCAGTAAAACTTCTCTAAGCAATCACTCCCGGGCACATCCGCTCCCATCGGCCACATTAGTTTGGCTCACAGACCTTGTGACGTTAGTAGCAGCTACAGGACCGCCTGCAAGACCCGGGACCCGTTTTGTTCGTCTATTCAACTGCAATGAAAAACAATCCTTTCATCTCTTTGATTTTGGAAATTTTATTCAGAGATAAAGGAGGAAATTGAGAATAAAAAACTCAATATGCTTAAAAACAGCACCAAAATGCAGAACGAAATTAATCACTCCTTTCCAAATGTGAAGAGAAAAGTAAACTTTGGCCTTTACTGGGTTTGGACATTCAAGAGTTAATCTTTGCTGTTCAGACGCTGATTCGAACGTGGACAAAGAAGCTGCCGAAATAGGTCGCGACCGTCGCCAAATGGAACGTTGAACTCAACAGTCTAGATGGAAAATATATATTGTCCATTCCTCAATAACTGGAGAAGAAACGATTAAGGATTTAATTTTTAAGTAGAAATTATAAAATTGAAAAGGAAGTTACCTCCTTAAAAGCCAAAAGATCCTAACAAACACAAATTGCATTTTTAAAAAAATCGAATAGAGTTCTTTCAAGATTCTTACAATCCACGCTATAAGAAATAACAAATTAGGGTTAGTTCAAGCATCCGAACATAAAACCCCTAGCGGCCAATCTTCATTGGAAAAGACGGTGGCCGTTGCAGAAAGGTTTCATTGTGTTTTTAAGCAATGCATATATCTGTATAATATCATTCCTGGTTGCTGTGCATCGTTTCTACTGAATTCGCTGACAAAAGGCAAAGACGAAGAGAAAGAAGAAGCAAAACAAGTTACCCGAGAGCATTTCAATTTTTGACATTTGTCCAGAATTTCAATTAAATGTCTTGGATTGCCCCCTTTTTTATTTTCTATTTTAAACGCTTGCTTATTTCTTATATTAATTCCACTTAAAAATGAAATTCATCTTAAATTCTTTTCGTAAAGCTTCAAAAAGCGGAACTTCTATGCACGAGAAATGTTAGCGAATAACTTCATTCATTTGTTAATATCTCAATAGATTTCGTTTAGCCATATACTGTCACTGAACACTAGCTGGAGTCTCTTATCGCCTTTTTCAAAAACAACAATCTATTTGGTTTAGAAATTCCTATTCGAAAATATTCCCCTGGATATCTTTATCGGAAATTTTAAATTTCATTTATTTCACTAAAAGATTCGTTACTACTTAGATGGACAAGAAAGTAAAAAACATTATTTAAGTGAAACTAAAGCAAGGAAGCTTATTCATGTATTCGCGGACTCTCAAGGCGCATTTCAGGCTAAGTTTAGTCGGAGTGCACTAAAACAACGCCATAAAGCGTCGATTGGCCGAAGCGATCAGGGACATAGGAAGGTGTTCCCATAACTGATTTTTCAGATAACCGATCATTGCCGAAGTTGACCGACAGTTTAAAAAAAGGAGACCAATTTTTTTTCCCTTCAGAGCTGATCTTCGTTTTTTTCTTGCTGCTAAATCTCGCGCGCGTTTTAAAGACTGCTATTGGACAGCATCGTATTCTTCTTGTTGTTCTAAATACTTCATAGCCGACTCAAAGCAGTGAAAAGCTTATGGTCCTTTTTTCATGACGGTCGTTGTCTCTGAACTCTTACGTTAATATTCTCAAATTCTTCAAAAGTATAGCATTTCAGCATCTCCCTGGGTTATAGCAAACCTTTCAACTTCAAATACTGTATCTAAAAAGGATCCATATGGTTTAAAGGGGAATTGTTCTTTATCGGAAATGCTTTCATTTATATAACATTGTTCGTATGTCTTTAAGTTATATCATTCACATTATCAATAGGAACCTCTGTTAAAATCTCATCGTTGATTGATATGAATTATTTCGCACTAGTACCCAAAAAATTACCGTTGTTCAAGAAAATTTGAAGATCACGTGCATCTATATCTTCGGTTGATGAATAATTTTCCATGCAAACATTTTCAGGAAAATTTGACTCAAGAAAACATTTTTGAATTGTTTGTTTTCTTATTTCTTTCCAAGCTTCGATAACCACATCACAGCGTCAAGGACTGTTAGATATTTTTTATATCACTTGCATTTGATGCTGTTTTCATATTAGCTAGTAATGATTGTATTATAAATTTTTGGTAATTTACTTTGACACAGCGAGTAGTTCCCTGATCAAGTTCAGTAAAGTTGGTTGTATTTGGGGAAACCAAGCCAATTTAATATTTGTAAGCTGTATGTGAGCAACTGACATTATCTAAAAACAGCAAAATGTCAATTTTCATTTTTGCATTAAGAGTAATGAACCATTCTCCCATTATTGCAGCTGTCATCTGCGCCTTTTTTTGCTTTTCATATTACAGAAAGTTTTTTTACAACCAGAGTTTTGAACCACCGAGGATTTGCGTTCTTGCCAATTTCCAACATCTTTTCGATTTCGCCAGTCATAAAGGCATAAAACAGCACTGTGAGACGTTCTTTTGATTGTTTACCACCGGGACACTTTAACTTTTTAATAATAAAGTTTTTGTTGGTAAACCGCGAAAAAAAATCCCAGTTTCATTGGCATTCTCAATATTTTGAGTTTCATAACCTTCAATGAGTTTTTCAATTTTTTTTTAATCGACGTCTTTTCAGTCTCCTCCGAAATGTTCCCAGCTTCGCCGTAGACTGTTTTAAAAGTTATCCCATGTATCTTCCTGAAATTTCCATGCCATCGATTTGATGCATGAAAATAAATTTTTCCTAATTTTTCCGCAATATCTTTAGCTCGTGCTTGCAATATTGGTCATGATATCGGCAGATTTCGAGATTTTGCATCTACAAACCACTCCCAAACAATTTCATTAATCTATTCGTTGCCCGTGTATCGCATTTTTCTCTTAGTGGAGCCATTTGAATGTAGCCACATTCAGTTACTTCATTCTTATGCGGGGCAGTCACCGCTGTTACAATCTGCGATTTTTGGAACACGGGAAGGAAAATCCTTTCGGCACCGTAAGAAACCGATGCAATTTTTCATAGAGGTTTGGAATTGTTGCAATCCCGTATAGTTTGAAATCAAATTGGAATGGTCTTTTGAGGACCTCGCTGCGAGGGTAGCGATAAAACAAAGGTCCTGTCTAGATTGGGACCCCACGACGATGCTAGATCTTGTTGAAAGTAAAATCGGAAATCCGCCATGTGCGGGAGGAGTGAGGGCTGGTGTAACTCTGGGACTTTGAACCTTATCGAACAAGGTGTATCAAAACAAACTTTGGAACATCCGAGAATGACGTGTCTAATCTTTCGATTTAATGGGTGAAAAAGAAACTGGCTTGGTACAAATGGCATAGCCTAGCCTTCTCGTGAATGACCAGCTTTAAGTATTTTGTAAAATTGAGATTTTCCTATTTTAAATTTTTCAATAATTTGCTTCATGCTCAAATTATCTCTCATTTTCGCTTCAATTATTTTCATTTTAGTATCAATATCCAAAGCAATCTTATTATGCATTGCCATGACTAAAAGAGATCGTCCGATTCTGATCAGCGATTGAAACTAAATGACAAAAACCTAAACGATTATGATGTGTCAGCGTATTCAAAATGTGTGATATACACATCATTATTTTAAAAAAAAAGTTTTGCTCCAGGGAATTCTTTCCTCTTTTTGATCAGAGGAAAGAAAAAGAGCTTTTGGAAAACGCCCCAGTTTTTGTCCGTTAGAACAGGTTTTTCTAACAATGAAACAATGTGAATTGTTCTTTGAAATTCTGTCCGTTTCTGTGTTAGACAGGTTCCGTTTTAAGGAGGGGATATATCTTCTTATAATTTTTGACGGGACCAAATATTTTTTCCGCTTAAGGCATTATTCCGTTTCTTAAAGTGTCCGTATGAAAACACATTTTAATGTATATATATCATGTAAAAATATGTATTATTTTATAATTCAAATTATTGTCAAAGAGTATTAGAATATGGCTTGGAATAATTTGGAGAGAAAGAAATCACAGTCAAAGAAATCACTTTGCAGAAATTCTATCCTTATCACGGCAATAATAATTGAGAAGTAGTTATGAATGACGAGTGAAATAGCATTACAATTCCATTCAACAAGCATTTTATAATGCCTAGTATTTGTACTGAAAAAGTTATTAGTTTAAAATTAGAAAAGAAATTTTAAAAACCCGTATGTTTTAAAGAATCTATTTAAAGCGCCATTTAAAAAGTATTAAATATATAAATTAGATATTAAAAAGTGTTGAAAGTTTTGAAAAGTTTGAATGTGAATATGGGTTTTATAAATTCAGCAGAATTTCTAAGTAAGCAAATAATTTTATCCTTTTATACCCGAAAAGGAACTATAATTCGGGAATTAATATAACTGAACAAATTTTATAAATATTTTTAAACATTGGATAAAGCAAAATAAGAACGAAAAAACTAATAGTTTTGTCTTTTAAATAGATTTATTTCCAGTCAAGTCTGTAGAAAAAGAATCTATAGAAAAGCATCGTTTTAAAATTTCCAAAGTAATAACGTACCACTTTGCAGAAAATTTCGATAATTTCACAATGTTACAGCGTGCGGACATGAAACGAGATTTATCAATTTTATATCCAAGAAAGAAAGATATGATTTTATATATTAGAATTTTTTATAATGAAAGTCTAGTTTATAAAGGTATATTAAATTTGTAGGTCCTAAACTTGAGGAACTCTGAATAATCCGCTGGATCTTCAACCAAGATATATTAAATCTCCTTCTATTAATATTAAACTATGTTATCGTGAACAGAAATGGAATGACTGTTATTGTTTAAAATCGGAAGTTTATTGGAAATGACCTGCCATTCGACGCCTAGAGAGGCGTTGAAATCTTTTATCAAACAAAAATTTGTTCTTTTTTTATTTCACTCATACCACTCATAAAGCTTTAGTTTAAGAGCAGTTTTTTGAAATTAATAAGAGCTGTTTTATGAATAGAGATAAATGAAGCAGTTTCCAAATTTTTATAACCGATTATTTTTCGTAATTAGTGGTAATCAAATTATAACATTGAAGAACGGGTGTTTTAATTACATTTCATTAACAAATCATTGTTATTATATTATTCATTAGTATAGGGCTGCTGCTCAGCGACAAGTCATTGAATGATCTTGTACAATGATTTGTTTAATTAAATCTAAATTTTGATATGATCATCAGTAAAAAACTGGCTAATATAGTAAATAAATGATGACAGCTAATTTTTTCAAATTATGAATAGTTTTAATTAGGAATCCTCAAAGATTGATCTTGGTAAGAAAAAAATCTAATAATAAAGGAGATAATCATTATTGAAAACCTTCTAAAATTGACAGACATAAGTTATTTTGAAACGATATTAATTTATTGATAAAATAAAGATAAATTTAACAAAGATTTTCCAAATAGAAATACTTGTGCGTTTAACAATTTTCAGAATAATTTTGATCAAAAAGAACTACAAGACACTTCCTAAAATACCAACTCCAGTATAAACCAACAACTGGAAACCTGAGTGATCCGAAAATGTCACAGAATTTTATTCTGATATCTAAACTCTGAATATTTACATTTCTATAAATTAAAACAAAATTTCGTTTAATCGAACATTGCCGATATAAAAGTTATCTGTGGATTGCTAAGCATTTTGTTATATTTGTTTTATAATGTATATCTCAATTTAACATGTACAACCCTCGGAGCCGATTCAGTTTACCTTAATATCATTCAAACACTTAACTAAATATGATGTATAAACATGAGTAAGTGAAATAGATGGCTCACTGCCAGAGCTGATAAACGATTGCAGCACCACTGGATAGAAAAAATAGAGGCTAAAGGACATAAGCTGAGGCCCCACCTTTAAAACTTTCAATCAGTAACAACATTCCGTGTCTCTAACAGTTATTAATTGCTTCAGAAGCTGCTGCGTGTTATCTTATTTAAGCAAGGCAGTAAATTTGCTTCAGGGACTTATATTTTCCTTTAGAGAGATGAAGCACTGTAGAATTTCAAAATGCTGCTCGTAGTACGATTTTTAGAAATATGCTATAATTATAAGGGTCAAAGCTTTGTGGAAAAGGACGTTGCATGCCCTGTTATATTTAAATTCGAAATCATTATTTCAAAACCATATCAGGTTTCATCATCATATAACCTGCACTTAAGAACTCGTCTGCATTATTTAATTATGACTCCTTTTATATTCTTTTTCACAGATGTTGTTTTCTCGCATTAGTGTTTTTCGTGTTGAAGTCTGTAAAGCACCCACAAATACGAGACATAATCAAAAAGTATCGAGATAGGTGCCTTACCCTCATAGCCAAAACACTCAGAGTGAAGTTGCTTCGTCGATGTAGACATTTTTACCCTTCCACTCATGCACCGAAAGATTATAGATCTGCCCCAATTAAAAAATGGCGCATCACGAAAGCGATTATTCATACAGATTTCGTAATAGAACCGACTAATTTGCACATTCAAAAATTATTTAGAAACGCTTTCAATAGTTTTTCAAACCATTCCAATCAATTGATCGAATCACAGTTAATGTTTGCTCACAATAATGGTGTTCGGGTTATAAATTATTAACCGTTTATCATTTACTGTTTTTGTTTTGACAATAGTTTCTATTGAGTTCTAGTTCGTGATGTCGTTTATGCAAGTGCTATATCAATCTATGTCTAATTACTTTAAAATAAATGTTGTGTTTGTTATACAGCGAGAGATTTCCTGAACCTGGCCTGAAAATGAAGGAATCTGACTACCAATATGGTGCTTCCGCGCCGCAAACGAAAAGATATTTACTACTGTGAGGAAGCTGAAATCAACGTTTAAGGTCACTTAATGAAGTTAGAGAATAATGCTCTGAAAATAAAATAACTTGCATTATTACCAATTTAATAAGAAAATATTTGGCTTTATATGTTCTACAATTTATTTCAATTTGTTTTTTTTAATCGTTTCATCTTAAATGTCACATTATGCTGCAATCTCTTATGATGTTTGCGGCAGAATATTATAAGACTACGGTGCAGCGTCTGTAGAGAGAAAGCGCTCGTAAGCTCCATATTAAGAAGACAGAAGTGTTCGTATTTGAGAAAGATTCCATGTGTTGTTCGTAGTCTAGATCTGGTTGTTCATGATTTTTCAGCTTGGCGAGTTAATAGTTTTTTGATAATAAAAAACAAAGGACCGACAGCAAGCCATGAAACGAGGCTGTTTCTCAGTATTCCAGTATTTATGGGAAACGTGATTGCGAATGTTTCTAGCGTGAGGTATTGCTCAGTAGTTGTTTCATATGACGCTGTTCTTTGTGAAATTTGGATTACTGCAGTTATTTTTTTTTCAGCCACATGTAAAATTTGTAATCAAATTTATTTTTATGTTTCTACTATAAATCGATATATCCTTTAAAACATTTGTAATTCATAATAGTCTGTTGTCAAATTGATAAAATGCTCTGAGAAAGGGTTTCTTTTTCTTCGTTATTTCTTTGCACGTTTTTAAGCTAAAATGGGATTTTACAAGATATTTTGCTCGCAAACATATGTGGAAGTTCGCCATGTCTTTCCGACGATCCGTTGACACATTTACTTACTATCTCTAACTACAATCTTCCAAAGCTGCTGTTTGTTATAGAAGAATAAAAATTTATAAACAAGAAACATTTATATATATTTCTGAATAAATAATTCGTGTGATTTATGAAATTATTTGTTATTGTACAAATTTTGAAATTATTTAATTATACGGAAAAGGTATACAAAGTTCCAAATATCAAAAGTTAAATGAAAATGTTGAAAGTCAGTACTTAAATTTCAGGTAGTCTTTAGAAAAAAATAGCGCCTCATATCCTGCAATTATGTTTTTTTTTTGCAAAATATTTTTCCGCACACATCATCAGTAGCTAGTCATTTTGTGACAATACATTGAATTGTTTATTTCTTGGGCAACCAAATTTGACAAAAAAATGTCGCTTACATTAATTCAACTTTAAAATTATCATACATAGAAATTTACTCTTTTATAGTGGAAACATCTGACGATTTGCGACTTTTTCTGTTTATGAGAGAAAAAAATGAATAGATTTTATTTGCAAAGGAATTAATTTCATAATGTCTTGAGATGTCTTATGAAGAATAGTAATGACCAAATTTAACAGCAATTAATTGCAGGTATTCAGGCCCCGGCAAGATATGCTCGGATAAAAAACCCGCATATTTTATTAGAGACAATTTTTGTTAAGGTGAACAAACTTTGAAACATGGATTGTCAACATATCTTTCGGAGTTGAAAACAAAAGGATCGGCTCGGGCGGTAATAGTGCTTAAATATGAGATGCCGAAAAAGGCCGTGACGGCCTAGTGGTAAGATATCGGCCTCTAAGAGAGAAGGTTCCAGGCTCGAAATCCATTTCCACTCAAGATCCAATATGTATGTGGGCCCGTTGCATGCTAAACACTACGTAGGGCCCCTCACGCTGGCGTGGTGCGGAATCCTCGAGAGGGAGGTGTGAGCTCTGGTGCCATCCTCGTTATGCTGACCGCGGATCAAATTTACGAGGTCCGTCCCAAAATAGCCCTCGTGTTGCTTGAAACCGGGACGTTAATATAACTAAACTAAGATGCTGAATGAAGTTATTATAGATACTAAGTTAATTAACAAGGTGGTAACAAGTTAATTAATAGGTTGCGACCCTCGGCAAATGAAACGTTCAACTCAGCAGTCTTGAGGAAAAATAGAAAATTTTCATTCCTCAATAGCTACAAAAGAAACGATTAAGGATTTAATTTTAAGTAGAAATTATGAAATTAAAAATAAAGTTACCTCCTCAAAAGCCGAAAGATTCAAACAAGCACAAATTGCATTTAAAAAAATCGAATAGAGTCCTTGCATGATTCTTAACATTCATATTATAAGAAATAGCAAATTAGGGTTATTTAAAGCATTCGAACATAAAACCCATAGCGGCCAATTTTCATTGGAAAAGACGGTGGCCGTTGCAGAAAGGTTTCACTGTGTTTTTAAGTAATGCATATCTCCGTGTAATGTCATTCATGGTTGTTGTGCATCGTTTCTAAAAAAGCAAAAAGAGAAGGAGAAAAAAAAGATGACGCATAACAGGTTACCCGTAAGCATTCCAATTTTTCACATTTTTCCGGAATTTCAATTAAATGTCGCGAATTGCCCCCCTTTTTTATTTTCTTTTTTAAATGCTTATTTCTTATGTTAATTCCACAAAATATGGAAATTCATTTTAAATTCTTTTCGCAAAGCTTTAGGGAACAAAACTCCTATGTACGAGAAGTGTTAGCGAATAACTGCATTCATTTCCTAATATCTCAATAGATTTCGTTTAGCCATATACTGTCATTGAGAAATGCTTTGAGCCTCTTCCTTCATTTTTCAAAAATAACATTCTAATTGATTCATTAATCCCAGTTTGAAAATATTCCGCTGGATAGCTTTATTGGAAACTTAAAATTTTATTTTTTTAATTAAAAGATTCATTACTACTTAGATGGACAAACCAGCTGGTCTATGAAATCCGTTAGTTAAAAAAGATTATTTAAATGAAACTAAAACAGCGAAGCTTATTCATGTATTTTAGGTCTCTTACGATGTATTTCAGGCTATGTTTAGTCGGAGTGAACTAAAGCAAATGCAGTAACTCATCGATTATCCGATACGATCGGAGACTTGTTGGTAGTGTTCGGATAACTGATTTTTCAGATTGCCGAGGCGGGTCTACGGTTTAGGAAAAGAAGCCAAATTTTATTTTGTTTCAGGCCTGAGCCTCGTTTTCTGGCCGCTAAATTTCGCACGCGTTTGAAAGACAGCAACTGGACATGACTAAATTCTTCTTGTTGTTCGAACCACTTCACAACCGTCTGAAGGCTGTGAAATGCTTCCTCACTGGATGGTCCTTCTTCAGGACGGTCGTTGTCTTTAAGCACTTCCTCGTCGTCGCAAGGTCCTTCGTCTTCTATGTCACTGGCAGTGATTTCATCGTCCTACAGTGCTTGATAGCCAGACCATCGCATTCGAGCCAGTCTTGAATGTTTTTCTGCTCGCATTCTTCACATCCCGTAGATTCTTTAACTCTTCCAGCGAAGCAAATGTTTTTTTCCGTTTTTCACATTCAGTTCAAAAACAGATAGCTCGTATTTATATCTATATTTTCTTAAACAACCATGGATAAAGTATTCTTAAGATTTCAGATATATAATTAAATTAAAAAAAGATAGACTCATTTACTTCCAAAGCTAAGTTTTCTAACCTGACAGCTAAAAGATCAAAATCGTTGGGCGCTCGAAGGGTTAATCAACCCAACCAGTTCTGAATTTGAAATTTGCCGACTTGAACTCCTTTGGTTAACCGATGTTTCAGTTGATCTGTATTCGGATATTCATTGCTCTATTGTATTTGCATTTGCAAGGTCTTCGATAAGGCCCAAAGTCATTGTATATGGTCGGGTCTTGAAATAAATTTGTGATAACAGAATTAATAAATCCAATTACAATGAATAAAGAATGAGTTTCATTTCACAACAGGGGAAGCTGTGAAGTTAAGCTACTTTCTGTTAATGAGTTGTTAAAAGCAGAAATAGAAGAAAGACAGTGTTTTTATCAAAATCGATTCATACCACAGAACAATAATATAATGTGTATTAAAATTTACTGCAATGCACTTTCACGTTTTGTTTTCTTATTCATTTTCACACCCACTGTATTATTTCCAAATTAAAAATTAATGATTTCTTAAAATATATATTTATATAAAAAATTATAATTTATAACAAATTATTGAATTTTTTCTCAATCTCTCGATAATAACTGCAGAAATAATTATTGCTCTAATATGAATAATTGATCAACTCAAAACGGTTAAAATTTATCCTTCCAGTAATGTTAGTTAAAATACTATACGTTGATTTTTTAGGACTTTTTTGTGGCTATAGTAAACTTCTCTAAGCTGACACCCCTGCTAAGCGGTTAGTCCTGTCAACGGCTACACTTGTTTGGCACGGAATTTTTGGCCCAAACACCTAATTTTAAAATAACCGCTAGAAAGCCCAACCAAACCCGGGTTGGTCACCCTTTCAACTTCTATGAAAAACAATCCTTTCGTCTCTCTGATCTTGGATCTTTTTTTAAGAGAAAAAGGAAGAGAATGGAAAGAAAATTGAGAATAAAAAAACAAATACGCTTTAAAAAACACCATAATTTGGATCAAAATTAATCATTCCTTTACTAACGTGAACTTCAGCATAAACTGGGTAACACGTTCGGAAGTGCTGATGCAATACTTTGAAGTTCAATGGTAATGCCGTGGACACAATTAATTATTAGTAGCATTTAAACAGTTAGTTTCATTTATCACTGCGAGTTGCCCAATTTAATCAACGATACCACGTGTTTGTTAAGGTGAGTTTTGAGAATTTTCTCTTTTTGTTTTGAGTATGATTTCCTTTAAACATTTGGTTTTTCTGACATTGTAGCTGTTGTTTTTCTATCGATACACGTAAATGTTTTGTTTGTTTTTTCGGTGTTCCAGGGAAGCAAGCTTTTTCAAGCAGTTAGGCTTAAGCTTGTGTAGAAAACACCGGTAAATAATCTACACTCTTGTAAGAGATTTCCCTGTCCAAAACGCATCTTTTACGTTAGCGTTCTATTTATTTTTTGATTGATCTTTCTTTTTTCCTAAAATAGTTTTGTATATTTTTCTTTTGTTAATATTTCTCAATGCTCGTTTGTATTGCTGCATTCACTGGTTAATTGAAGGATTTTCCTTTTCTACTTTTTGTTTACAATAGAGTAACCGTTTTCCTCCTATTTTGAATGAGTTTTTATTTGGATCTATTATTCATCTTTTTCGCCCTGGTTCATTTTGTGAATCTTTGGTCTTTGTGATATTTTTTTATTTGCTATTTTGTATGTTGTTGAGTTGAATCTTTATAATCGTTTTTGTCTGTTTTCCCTCTTTCAGTATATATATATATATATATATATATATATATAATGTATTCGTAATTGTAGTAGTCGTTAAAGAAATACACAGGCCGAGTTATTCTAAATTTCATTTTATTATAGGAGAGTGACGAAATGTACGTACATCTTCGTTTAAGTTTTAAGCCAAAAGAGAACAGAAGATCCCTGCTTTTGCTCAGGTAGGAATTTAACACATAGACATGTGATCAAAGTGAAATGAATAATAGCTATTTTTAGTACGTTACGTAAGTGTTTTAGGGAAAATGCATGGCGGCAATAAGTCGCTGATTTCGCGAGTTGTGTGCGCGTGGAAACGATTAAAATATTCTTTTAGTAATAAATATGCCAAAACACGAGATTTATACCTCCAGAGTGGGAAATAGAACGAAAATGGAGTTTAAGAAAAGTGATTTTGGAATACATTAAGACTTTAAAATATATAATATTAGAATTTGAAATAAAATTTAGTGAGATTATTACAATTTTTCCCCCTCCGCAAGACGCGTGTGTGCGCCAGGACCCTTGACACACACCCGTATCTTACAAGGATGCCCAAATAAGAAATTAAAATTTATTTTTGAACTAAATTTTTCCCTTCACTTTATCATAAACATGAAAATAATCTCAAATGTACTTTATAATAACAATAATATGAAGAAATGTAAACTCTTATACTTACTGTAAATATTCTTGAAGATTCTTGATACCTGTAAAAACTCTAAATGTAAACAAATAAAAACATTGATATATAATTCTAAAATATAAATTGTTTCAATTTTTTTTCTTTTTCAGAAATCAGGAAATTTAAATGTTAGAAGTGTCGTGATTTTAGTATGGCAATTAAAAATTATGACTTAATTTATTTTTATAAATGGAAGAATTTTCTGTTTTGGAAGAAATATACGATGGGACATTATAGCCTGCAGGGATGAGCATTTTTGGTTTTGATGGTCAAACTCTGTGCTAATCGACATCGCAAAATCCCCTGAGAAAATTGTTTCTTTTTATTTTTTAACAACCTAACTACACTCTCAATCTGTTATAGCAGTCGAAAGAGTACAAAAACTGATCTTCCGAGGCCTCAGAATGGAGGGAGTTGGCGTTATTATTTTTTTTGTTCATTATTAATTTTTCTGAGTATAGTAAAATTTGTTTTATTTACTTTTCTTTTAAGTCATGTAATATAAATTATTTGCCATACCTCAACAACACATTTAAACCTGATTTTAAACAAAATTTATTTATCGAGCAATTAAAATTTATTTGAATTATAAAATTTAGAGTATTTTAAACTAAGTTTACTTATAAACAATTAAGGACATTTTTTAAAGTAAACAATTCCTATTATAACCATAATCGAAAAATGTTATTTTGAGATTAGTATGGGATTTCATTTCAAAATATAAGAGATGAAAAAAAACAAACTATGTATAAATAAATCAAATCTATGAATAAAAAACAAATTTTCAACTTAAACTTTACAAAGCAATACTCAAAATTTTTAAGTGAATATTTCGTATTCTTAATAAAACCTCTTATACCTCCACATTTATTATAGCGTTGATATCAGCAAAATAAATTTAAATCAAAAACAAGTGCAATTTCACTTTTTAAATTAATGTCAAAAATTATTATATCAAATGAAACATATGATTAAAAACATAATAAAACCAAACTTTTAAAATTAATATTTCTTTGTAAAATATCTTATATTCAACATGAATACCCCAAATTCCAAAATTTAATATTGACATTGCAAAATTAGTTTCAAATCACAAACACTTTAAATTTTTTCAAATGATATTTCATATCAATTTATGATTAATCACAAAATATAAATCAATACAGGAAAACACCAAATTAAAATTTTTTCGAATAAAAAACTTAAAATCAATTAATAATCAAAAGTAAATAATTAAACAATCAGAGATTGAAAGTTATATTTTTTGATGCACCTCGTCGAGGCATTTATAGATTTTATTTGAATCAGCTGCATTTTTTTGAAACCGATAACACAGAAAAACTGAAATCATTCAAATCTTGGTGAAATTAGTACATTATTTTTTATCAATTATTGCGCAAAATTTTTTCGATTTGAAGAAAATGCGCTTGTACACAAAACTTTCCTTGATATTTTGACATCAATGAATTATTTTCTTTTTTGTAGCCGAGAGTACACTGGTTGAAGATAAAATGCTTTTGGTAATTTATTGGTACACTTCGACATCTAACGTTGAATAGCACTTAATTTTTTTTCTTTTTGAAGAAAACCAAAGCAGAAGCTTAAAACAAAATTAATATTAGAAGCACAATATGTGGATATTCCTTTAGAACCTTGAAAATTACATTACATTTTTTCTGAAGCAGATAAGAAACACAATGGTGAGGACCATTTTTTCGCTGACACTTTTGAAAACCATTGTAGATGTGGAGTGGAGTTGATGCTGCATCAAGAATTTCCTTGCTGGCAGCTGGATTTAAGGATATCAGGGACGAGACATCAGGAAAAGTACAGAGTCTGGTGTTGATTTTTCAGGAGGCACTATTAGAAGTTCCGATAAATTTGCAGCTATTTTGGTCAGCCATTTTTTGTTATTCCCCGTCACTCTCCATTACGTTGTTTCGTTTTCTAATTTTTACATATTTAAGAATTTTTTTTCCATGCAGACCATCCTGCCGACTATTAAAATGTCTTCGTTTTTGTAGTAGTTAAATAAAAAACATAGGCCGAGTTATTCTAAATTCCATTTTATTATAATAGATTGACGAAATGTACGTACATCTTCGTTTAAGTTTTAAGCCAAAAGAGAACAGAAGATCCCTGCTTTTGCTCAGGTAGGGATTTAACAGATAGACATGTGATCAAAGTAAAAGGAATAATAGCTATTTTTTGTACGTTACGTAAGTGTTTTAGGGAAAATGCATGGCGGCAATAAGTTGCTGATTTCGCAAGTTGTGTACGCGTGGAAACGATTAAAATATTCTTTTAGTAATAAATATGCCAAAACGCGAGATTTATACCTCCAGAGCGGGAAATAGAACGAAAATGGAGTTTAAGAAAAGTGATTTTGGAATGTATTTGGAAAGAAATCACAGTTACTTTGCAGAAATTCTATCCTCATCAAGGACAACGAAAATTCATAATGAATAATGAGTGAGATAGCATTACAATTGTATTCAACAAGCATTTTATAATTCCCAGCATTTCCACTGAAGAAGTTATTAGTTTAGAGTTTTATTCACGAAAACAAGAGAAATTTTAAAAATCCGGTTTTTTTAAAGTATTGATTTAAAACACAATTTACAAAAGTCTTAAAACTATATTAAAGTTACATAAAATTAAATATTTAAAATTGTGAAGCTTTTAAATGTTTGAATGTAAATATAGGTTTTATTAATTCAACAGAATTTTTAAATAAAGATATAATTTTATTCTCTCATACCAGTAAAGAAACTATAATTCGAGAATTAATATACATATAACTCAACAAAACTTACAAATATTGTCAAACATTGGATAAAGCAATATAACAACCAAAAAGCTATTATTTTATTTCTTAAATATATTTATTCCCATTCAAATCTTTAAAAAATGAATCCATTGTAAAGCATCGTTTTAAAATTTCGAAAGTAATTATGTATCACATGGCAGAAAATTTCAATAATTTAAAAATGTTACAGCAATTGCGAACTTAAGACGAGGGTTATCAATTTTATATCCAAGAAGAACGATACGACTTTATATCAATGAAGATCTAGTTTATGAAAATTTTAAAAGCATATTAAATTTGTAAGTTTTAATTTAGTAGAAGCCTGAATAATCCACAGCATCTTCAACTAAGATACACTGAACTGTATTACCGCGAACTGAAATGGAGTTACTGTTTCGATTTAAAATCGGAAGTTTACTGCAATGACGTGCCATCCTACCCGTCGAGAGGCATTAAAAAGGTCTCTCAGAAACAATGTGTATCTTCAGTGTACTAGTATGGAGCTATGAGTTTCCTATTATTTTAGTTCACTTATACCACTCTTAAATTCCTAGATTTAAGAGCAGTATTTATATAAAAACAAGTTGAACCATCACAAGTCGTTGTTGTTATACTATTCAATAAATTTTTATAAACAATAGCGTTTCATAAGTAGTGGTAATTTATGTACAACCTTGAAGTACGGATAAACTATGTTTTCATTACGTTTGATCAACAGATCATTGCTATTACATATTTCATAGTATAGGGTTTCTGATCAAAGACAAGTAATTTTATAATCTTGTAAAATGAATTTGTTTACTTAAAGCTAAATTCCGATATGATCATTGGTAAAATACTGGCTAATATACTAAATAAATAATGACAGCTAATTTTTTTCAAGTATGAATCTTTTAATTAGGAATCTCAAAGATAGACAGAAACACAAACTAATAGTAAATTATTCTTGAAAACCATCTAAAATTGACAGAGATAAGTTATTATGAAAATATATTAATTTTTTGATAAAATAACTATAAATTTAACAAAGATTTTCCAGATAAAAATACTTCTGATCAATCTCAGAATAATATTGATCACATATAACTGGAAACAACTTCGTAAAATACTAATTCTAGTTAGAATCAACAACTAAAACCCTGAGTATTCCGAAAATGAAAAAAAAATTATCCTTATATCTAAACTTTAAATATTGACGTTTCTAAATTAAAACAGAATTTCGTTTAATCTGAACATACTGATATAAGATTTATATGTCATTTACTCAATATGTTGTTGTTTTTGTTTTTACAATTTTTATCGTAAGAAAACATGTACTTTAATGTTATTCTAACACTTGACTAGATATATATAAACATGAGTAAACTAAGGGAAACAGAGGGCTGTCTCCCATAGCTGTTAAACGACTGCAGCGCTACTGGATAGATAGAATAGAAGCTGAACTAGCATAAGCTGATGTTTCTCATTTAAAACTTTCAATCATTAATAACATTTCGTGACTCTAACAACTATTAATTGCTTTACAAGTTGCTGAATGTTACCTTAATCAAACAGGGTATTAAAACTGCTTTAACAACTTATTTTTTGCTTTAGAGAGACGAAGCACTCTAAAATTTCAAAATGAAGTTTGCAGTAGGTTTATTGGAAATATGTTATAATTATAAGGGCCAAAGCTCTGTGAAGAAGGACATTGCATGCCCTATTATTGTTAATTTCCAAATCGTTATTTCAAACCCATGTCAGGTTTCTAAATCATATATCCTGCACATAAGAACTCATTCGCATTTCTCAACTATGATTCCTTTTATATTCTTTTTCACAGATTTCGTTTCCCTGCATTATTATTTTTCGTCTTGGAATCTGTAAAACACCTACAAATACAAGAGGTGATCAAAAAGTATCGGGACAGATGGCTAAACTCAAAGCTAAACCACGCAGTTATAAGGCTTGGTAGATATAACATTGAAATCTCTCACGCATGCACCGAAAGATTGTAGACTTGTCCCAGTTAAAAAGTGGCACATAACGAAAACGATTATTCATACAGATTTCAAAATAGAACCAATTGATCAGCACATTAAAAAAATATTTAGAAACTTTTCAATAATTTGTAAAACCATTCGAACCCATTGAGCCAATCACAGGTAATCTTTGCTCGCAATAATGAAGTTCCGGATATAAATTATTAATCGTCTGTCTTTTGAACTTTTGTTTTTAGTGTTTATTGTTCTGGCAACAGTTTCTTTTGGCTTCTAGTTCGTGATGTCGTTTATGTCTGTGTTTGTGAATCTATGTCCACTTAATTTAAAATAAATGTTGTGCTATTTTGTGTGGTTTCTGTGAAAGGAGAGTGGGCAGTGATGCCGACTCATGTTGTAGTCCTCAATTCAAGACTTAGTTCTCGATTTTTTTTCTTCAATTGGAGACAAAACGGCTTTATAGCAAGCATACGTCTCTCAAACATGCCTTTCTATTAAACCTAAATGTTGTGCTTGTTGTAAAGCGAGTGATTTCCTGAACTCGGCGTTAAAACGAAGGAATTTGAGAATACATTTTGGTGCTTCCATGCCGCAAATTCGCTTCGTTAATATTTGTGAATTAAAAAATGTCAACGTGGAGTTAGCGCCATAATGGAGATTGAGTATTTCAAATTAAAAATCTAAACAAAATTAATTCAACATTGTGGAATGTTATACCAGCAGATGAAGGTGAGAAAATTCGAAAAACAAGATATTTATATCCAAATATAATTACTACTAGAACTAAGAAAATGAAAATTCATTCAAGTTATATATGATTTGAATAATCCGAAGTTACATTTATTTGAATATCATGAAGTTTTATTTTATTTAAATATTTGAAATTATATTTGATTTGAATACAGTGTAGTTATATTTTATTTGAATTACTTAAAGTTATATTATTGATATATTAAAATATTTTCTGCTAATTGAATACTTTTGATTTGAATGTCTCAAACTTTTATTTGATATAACAACCTGAAGTTTCATTTGCTTTGAATAAGTATAGTTTCATTTCATTTGAATATTTTGAAATGAAGAATGTTAAAAATCGATAAATCTACATAGCTTATTAAAATTAGAAAAGGTTTCAGCTCTTCTATTGCAAAATATATTAATAAAACAGAATCATAATTTTATGATAAGTTAGATTCGTATACTGTCAAAATTCTGCAAGTCTACTTAAATTATTTAACAGAAACGTCGAAACAAGTTAAAAGTTTTGATTGTGAAATTCGTAAGCATATTGATGACGAGGGGAATTTGATTTAGAAATTCAGATTACTGTCGATGAGAAACAGAAGATTATTTTTTTGTAGTTTTAAAATTTCGCTACAGTTGAAGATTCTTCAAAATAGAAAAGAACGACAGGTAATATTGCCAAAATATCTCTCCCATAAGAATACAAGAAAATTCGGGACACGGGTAGACAGAATATTGCATTTGGAAGTTCAACTATTGAATTTAATTAATCGGGTTATGGGAATAATTCTGTAAAAACAATAAAATTGCCTAAACTGTGGATTGAAAAATGTTTTGAAGATTCATGTTCCAGAGAAGAATTTTGGAGTCAGTTCCAAAACACTGTTCATAATAATAAATCCTTATCCGAGTTAGACATCTTGTGCCAAAAAAACCAACAGACCAAGTTAGACAAATTTACGTATTTTAAGTCATTATTAGGGCATGCTACTAAAATGTTAACGGTGTCTCATTCTCAGATGAGAATCATGAAAAGGCTTTAAATTTCGTGAAAGGGAGGTTTGGTAGAGAAGATCTTGTTATAAATACTCATGTGTCAGAATTGTTGATATTCTTTCTGGTGAATGATTCGAATAATTTATATGGTTTTAGAACGCTTAATGAGACGGTTGAAGTGTTGATCAAACGTATAGAATCTTTAAATGTCACTTCTGGAATATGTGGTCATTTACTGTATAATATCTTTGTTAAATTGGTAAACTAAGATCTTGCCACTAAATTTAAAAGAAGCCGTGTACATAAGTCAGGTAAATGACTGAATTTGATGTTATAAATATATTGAATTTCTTAAAAGTTGAGATAAAACTTAGGGAATAATTATGTTTCCTACATGGTTCGAAAGCCGAAAGCCGGAGGCATATCAAAATTCCTTTTCGAAATCGAAGCAGTACATTTTTCAAATAATAAAGCCCAAAATAATACATTTGATAGATGGCAGAGTCGAAATCAACGGAAAAGACTGCAGATTTACGAATATTTGGCGGCGGTCACTTCTAGAAATTGTTCATATTGTACCGGCGCGCATGATTCACAGAAAAACTGAAAAATTAAATGTCAATGGGTAAAAGGATGAACTTAACAAACAATTTATCTGTTGCTTCTACTTACAACAAATCCAATGGATTAAACAATGAAGAAAAAGACAGTTGTGCAATATTTGCAATAGGAAGTATAGCAAATCTCATTGTTCCCAGTTAAGATGTAAGTCTAATAAAAGTGACCAAAAGGAAATAGTTGCGGGGATTTCAAAATCTTATAAAACTACTACGAAAAATAAATTAGAAGAGTTGCTGCACGAAGTAGTGTTTTATTTATGACATGCACTACAATTGTCCGTTACCCGCAAGGAAAAAGTTTAGAGCCAGTTCGTATTTTACTTGATAATGGCAGAATGCGAACATTTGCGATTAGCGAAATTTCGAAAAAATTAAACTAAAAAGTAATCAGAGAAGAACCCTTGTCTATTAATGATTTCGGCAACAAACGGGAAAAGAATAATCATTCAACATCGTAAAAATAATGAAAAAACACAACGGAACTTTCTTTGAACAATGAAATAGAAGCTTTATAAACACATCAGATTTCGGCTACCATTCTTCAAGTTACTAATATTAATGTTAACAAAACCTAAAACAAGAGCTTACATCTCTTTCATTGCGTAAGATAAAAATATATAATTGCGTAAGAACATAAAGATAAAAAATTTCTATATCGATTGGTGTAGATGATTACTACGAATTGTATCGGGCAGATTAAAAAGATTAAGCGATAAGCTCGAAGCTATTTAAACACTATTTGTTTGATGTTTTCGTGGATATATTTGCTCAACCAATAATTTATTAAGTACGAAGATTGTTATTTATGAGAGAAACATGTATGATCAGCTCAAATAATTTCGGGAACTAGTAAATTTGGTATTGAAACAGAAAACCAAGGAAAGCATTCTTTCAAAGAAGAAGTTCTGAAAAAATTCTAGGCAGTTATTACGACTCAAGGCAAGAGATATAAGGTGAAATTACTTAGAATACACACATGAAACCTTTATTGAATAACAATCGAGATATTGCGTCCAGAAAAATTTTTAAGTTGAAATCAAACTTTCTGAATGACCCATTTTTATTTTAAGAGTATATGGCCGTTATAGGTGAACACCTTCATGAGGGCGTTAGAAGCACAGAATATGCAAAGACCGAAGAAAACACATTGTATTTGCCCGATAGAGCAATGATACGCGATGACAAGTCTACAAGTCGAGTAAGGATTGTCTTTGATGCAAGCTTCAAGGCAAGGGCATGATTGTTTATATAATGGACTTAATCTTACCCTTGATATTTTTAGTCCTTTAATTAGATTAGGGCAATTGCAGTGGTGGTCTTTTCATCAAATATTCGACAGGCATTTCTATAGGTGGAGATTGATGAAGATGTCAAAGTCTGAACAAGATTTTTCAGAATTGATGAACCTAAAGGCAAAGAAGGGGATATATGGTGTTGACACCCAAATATTTCGTTTTAAAATTTATTAAAAATGAATAAACCTGAATGATTTGATTATAACTAATGAAATTGGTAAACCATCTTGTCGCCTAAAGCGTCTATCCATATCGGATGTTCAGAACGGATATGAAAGAACTTGTGTTGCGGCTATGTATGAATTCGTCTTTTTCTTCTCTATGTACGTCCTAACCGTCTGACTTACCATGCCCAAATTTGGTACATTGATGGATTAGAAGAAGTGTGAGCTGACACCGTAAAAATTATTTTAAAATTCTAACTAGAATTTTGGTTATTTATTGTTAAGTGGTAAGATCGGGCATTTTTTGCCCGTTTTTGTCAATTTTCTGCATTTATTTGCATTGAAGAAAGTAAATTTGTATCATTGTAAAGTTCAAAATATTACTATTATAAGCTATTATGTAACTTTTCAAATTTTTAAAGATTTTTTTTTAATTTTCGAAATTGGCTTTCTTCTGTAAACGATCCGCGTCGCGAGAGACAAAATATTATACTTTTTATTTTTATTTAGTAAACAAAGGAAAAAATCTGTCTTGAAATTTCTCTATTTCTTAATTCTTTTGATTCTGTATAGTGCAAAGTATAGTTAACGCAAGATGGGGCACGGCGCCTGTTCAAAATCATAACTGCGAGTAGATATTTGCCCACAAACCCAAATGCAAAATTGATCCCTTAGTTCAAAGAAGCAGCTATTTCCCTCACCTTGAAAATATACTGACCGCAGTGCTGATCGACTCTGAACTGGAGGCCCGCAGCATTTTGAAATGCCGCGGAATCAGGAAAATAAACTCCGAAACTTTCAACTTCCTACTGTAAAATTCCATGTATAATCTTTCACCAATCACATTGAATTGAGGGCAGTTGCGAATCTAGAATTTAAGTCTGGGGAAGGATGTCTAAGGTCATAAATATTTTGTATCGTCGTGAAGAATGTCAGTCCTAATGGCTCATATAAATAATAGACTTTAACACTTAAACCCTGGAATTGTTTCATTGAATAAAAGAGACTCCTTCTCCCAATGAAACTACGAAGTCTGCGAAGTAATGTTACCATTAGAAGACTAAGGACTTGACTCACTTGACAATAAGAATCATAAAGAATACTACAATACTTTCGATAATTTAATAAAAATACCGTGAAAAAATTATCCAAAACATTTTTTCGACCGCACAAACACTTTAAGTACAATGACTAGAAAAATAGGTAAATTTTCGAGCCTGTCGAGGAAGAAATCAGTGTTGTCATGCTTTTATTATTTTTTAAAAGGGAAATGAAGAACAAACAGGTGTAGTGGTTTTAAATAAAATCATGATATCTGGTTTTGCTCTGGGGGGTGGCTGCAGTCCCATATCACGCCCCATAACTGTTCCAATATTGAAATCCATACCTGGCGAAGACATCCGACGATTTGTCAACCAGGAAGCACAAGAAAAACTGTCTTTACGACACGTGCCCCATCAGACACAAGTGGTTTAAAGGGCAATTAAGAATGTGCTAGAAGCTTCAGCCACATTGTGCAAAAAATCTGAGAGAAAGCTTCGTAAAATACGAAGTAGAATCTCGAAGAGCCATGTCGAAATTGGATAGCGAAATTAATATTCGAGTTATTTGAAATATTATTGTAATATTATAAATCCCATTTCTGTAAACATTTTTTAAATAAATAAATACTACTCATAATTTCAATTTGTTTTACAGACACAGATTATAATATTTTTTAGCCAGGTTGTAGCAACTCATCAAAAATGAAGTTTATTTCAAAATATATATTAATAAATTTAAGCCGGAGGCAGAAGATGATGTCTCATTGAAACCAAATTTTATATGTGATCTAAAAACATGATCTGTCACGCTTTTATTGCTCCGTAGGATAGAAATCCGATTTTTGATCAGATCTTCATAGAACGGTGACTCACCCTAATGCCCATATTCTGCATTGTACATTTCATATTTCGAATTTGGTTTGTAATGAGGCTACATGATTTTGGAAAGCATAGGTCAAATTTCATGATACTATCAGTTTATAATTAGAAATGTTTTTTTTTTAAAAAATCACTTTTCCTTACTTTTGACAGAGCAGTCTGTGTGTTGTATTTAAAACCTTAACATATCTCAAACTTACACAAAGTTTGCCATTTCTTAAAATTATTCACCAAGCACTACCCCTTACAAAGAAAGTAAGTCAGCTTCTGAAACACGTATTATCCAGACTTAGTGGTTAGCATGCCGTTGCATGAAAATGGTATATCTTGCATTATTCAGATCCGGTTTACATATTACATCCAAGAAGTAATTTTAGTAGCAAATTAATTTTTGAAAATAGCTTTTATAAGCACCACTTTATTAGTAATTGGTATGAATAATAAATAACATATTTTCATTTTTCGTAAAGGTTTTTGTTATTCAGATTTTGATGTGTTAAATTACGCTGCATCCTCTTCGAGGTGAGCGGCTAAATTCAAAGTTTTATAGACATAAATCATGAACCACGGTACTCTGCGTTTATGTGTTCTCTATTACGCAGATGAAGTTCTGGTTTATAAAGATGATATCTTGAGTTATTCAGATGCGCAGTGCAATTTACAGATCGGAGGCAAGGGTTAGAACAAGTTGAAATTGTGTATGAAATGTTTTAATAAAATAAAAATTCGACTCAAAACAATTCATAAAATGCTCTTGTTTTTCTATGTAAAATCTATAATTAGTTTTTATTGTGTGATTATTCTGACTATTTGCAAATACGCTTCTTGGTTTTTTTTGTCTCATATAGAATTGCTTTGATAATTTTGTATAGGTATATCATGAGTAAAAGTACAAAAAAGTAAAAAATTTACGTCATTGGGTATCACTTTGCTTTAAAGAACATCATTTTGAATTTTGGGATGCGTTAAAATTCTTCATGAGTAGTAAATCTTTGATATTTCAAAAATGCAGTTTTTAATAATAAGCTATTCATTTTTATTTAAATATTACATATTAGTATAAGCATGTATATATTATAATTATGTCTGCAAAATGTGCGAGGGAGGTAGAAGTTTCATGACGGCGCAGTTTTTTTTTTTTTTTTATCAAATTTGGATTATGGCCGTTGTATGGAGCTACGTGGAAACCAAGTAAGTAAAGTCATTTTAATGTCACTAGTGGGAATCGATATATTCTAAAAAATACTTTTTTAGTTAACAGAATCGTGTTGCCAAATTGAATAAAAAGTCCTGGCTAAGGGCTTCTTTTCCTTTGTTATTTCACGTTCTGAAGCTAAATTAGGATTGTACAAGACATCACACTCGTAAACATAAATGAAAGTTAGCTACACTTTTTTCGACGAACTCCATGTATGTTGACTCATTTACTTCCAATCTCCCTAGTTGAGATTTTTTTTTTTTTTGTCATATCTTCAATAAACAGACAATTACACAATATAATATTTTCTGTGCGAAATTGATTCATGCTTATTTCTAAGTAATAAAGTGGTGCATTTATATCAAATTTTGCAATCTTCTAATTAGATAGAATGAGATACAAAATTTGAAATAGGAAGAAGAATCGAGTACAAAATGGTGAAAGTCAAAACTTTAAATTTCAGGTTGTCTTTAGGGAAAGTAGCTCATACTGATCGTTTCAATATCCCGAGGCAACAACTTTTGGGCGATTTTACTCTGGAAAGGGGTGACAAGCAAGGAGGTAAGATGAGCGCATTTCCGGAGTTCTTTGTTAGATCACAGGAAGTAAAATGTAAACATCTCCCCCTCCATTCTTCACTTTTCCCTTTTATGGTGAAATCAGATTCGCGTGGCGCATGCGCAAAAGCGCGGACGGTTTCGGACTTTGAGAACATACAGTAATATCCTGTTTTTAGGATTTTTTTTAAATATCTTCTATACACATTATCACTATATGTTCTCTAAATTATTGTTAGTCATTTTCTGGCAGTACTTAAAATTTTTCAATACTCGCGCAGGTCGATTAAATTAATTTTAATTAAACGCTTTTCAATATAATTTTTATTTATATATTTTTCCGAATACGTAATTGAACGATTTTTATTGATTTATGAATTTAATAAAAATCGTTTGCGTGGAATTTTATAAAGTCACTTGTCCATGTTTTGGAATTCATTATTTGGAATTCCATCTTCACTTGCGTGGTGGTTTATTTGATTATTCGAATTATTCTATTTTTAAAATTAAATTTAGAGTATTTCTTCCCAATGGCAAATATTAGAAATGAGAAAATCTATTAGTTCTTTTCTATCCCTTGTTCTGAAAAAAGCTTTGCCGCTGGTAGCGAAGCTACTGGGGGCAAATGCTTTATATATTGTTTTTCATTCTCTGATATTCCTGTGTTCTCCTCTAATATCTTCAATATTCTGACAATCAATGAGCCAGCGAAGCTATTAGGTTCCGGTTCCGCCTCTAGCGAAGCCACGTGGTGTTTTTTTAAGTTAATAAAAATGACCCGGTGCCCACTTTAGATCCCACAGGCATCGCAAGCACAATTTTTCCTGCTTCACTTGAATAATTAAAAAACACAGATTCCTTTCATTCAATCAGCTAGCGAAGCTAATAGGTTCCGGCTCCCGCTGCTAGCCGTAGGATGTTTTTTAAGTTAAAGAAATCTGGCCGGTGCCCATATCAGATGCCGCTGGCATCGTGAGCACCATTTCTCCTGCTACAATTGACTATTTAAAAAAACATATATTCCTTACATTCAATGAGCCAGCGAGGAGGAATGAGTTAGGTTCCGGCTCCCGGTGCTAGCGAAATCACGGGATGTTTTTTAAGATAAAAAAATACACCGCGAATATGGTTGAAATTCTACATTTGAAACAGGAGATAGCGCAAAGACAACCCACAAATACTTTGGTTTCGAAAAGATTCAACTTTAAACGACAAAGTTTTAGCTGTATTAAATAATAAATAATAAATTTTGCTTAATTAATCACATTTAGCAATGAGGTTCGGTCAATGAGATCGCATGTCAGTTAAATTAATCACATTGACCAAACTTCATTGGAAATTCTGAATAATAACCGTTTTTGTATATTTTCACGAATGTTCTGCATATATTCTATTTGGTAAACAGTATTTTTTATATTGTCGTAAAGTTTTGAATATCACCGTCCCAATAAGAGTATTTTGAAGCTGCTAAGTAACTTACCTAATTTTATACGATTTTTTTTAAATTTTCGGAATCGCCTTTCTTTTCTAAAAATTTCCCGTGTCGCGAGACAACATATTATGCTTCATGTTTTAATTTATTAAACAAAGGAAAAAGTCGTTCTTGCAATTTCTCTCTTTTCTTAGTCTTTTTCATTTTATCATGTTTGGTCTTTCTTTCTTTACAGTATTTTGCAACCTACAGTCAACGCAAGATTAAGCACGGCCCTTGTCTAAAATCATAACTGTGAGTTGATATTTGCCCACAAAAGTGAAAGGCAAAATTGATCCCGTAGTTCAAAGAAGAAGTTATTTCCCTCACCTTTAAAATATACTGACCGCAATGCTGAACCACACTAAACAGATATCCATGAACTAGGAGCCCGTCGCATTTTGAAATCCCGCAGCATTCAGGAAAATATTCTCCAATACTTTCTATTTCCACCTGTAAAATTTCATGAATCATCTTACATCTGTCGCAATGAATGGCAGGCAAGGGCGGCTCGTGCATAGGGTCTGCGGTACTGCAGCACCACAACTTTTTACATTGTGTAAATTTACTTTATTTCGCATTTAATATTTAAATCCATCAATCATCTAACGGAATTTTACATTAAACGATTTCGATCTTCAAATAAGACGCTTAGAAAAACTAAGGCAGAAAACTAAGTTTCATGTCTTAATTTTTCACTACCCTAAGATGATGCGCAAAGGAAAAAGAAAGTAACTTAAAGTAAATTAGAACTGACTATCATTCCAGCACCGAATTCCGTCTGCGCGCATGCGTAGTTACAGGGCGCAGGCTTTACCTTCAACCCTCTACTACATTTTTAAGCTGAAGGGGGAACTTTCGAGTTCTGCAGCATCAGTTGAGCTAGAAAAAAGAGTTTCAAATATTTTATCAAAGCGGAAGATTTTCTCGCGAGCTAAAACTTGGAAAATAAATAAGAAAATGAAGGATAATTAATGATAAACAAAAAATTAATTCAAAAAGTTTTTATAGCAATAAAATTTGAACGAAACTTCTTTACAATAAAAAGGACTTTTCGATAATTTTTAGTTATAAATGGTGATGAAATACAAGAATAAGAAATTTTCCCGCGATACATGTGTTTTTAAAATTTCAATTTAATAAATTTCGAGTTTAACTTTTTTTTATTAAAATTAATTTGTTGAAATACTTATCTATTAGAAGAGATAAAATGTTATAAGTTTATTCATTAATTATAAAACTACTCAAAGTTAATGAAAAAGGACACAAAATATAAGTGGTACAAATATGCATCATGAGCAGTGAGGGATTGAAAGTTACAGAATCCCCAAGATTACAGAATACGAGCCCCACTGATGTCCGGCAGTTCTGAATCCAGAATTTGGGTATGGAGGGGGGGATGTCTGAGGTCAAATAAATTTTATCTATCGTCGTCATGAATGTAAATCCTCATGGCTTATGTAAATAAAACTCTTTATCTTTAAGGACATTACTCACCTAAAAATCAGAATATTAAGGAATGCTACAATGCTTCCCATAATTTATTAAAAAATACAGATATAACTAGCCAAATAATGTTTTCCTTCGCGTCAACGCCAGAAGTACAATTGAAATGACTAGAAAAATAACCAACAGTTGCAGTGATTTTAAATAAAATCAAGAATTCCGATTTAGCTCTGGGGGGGGGCTGCAGCCCCCTAGCACCCCCTGAATTCGCTACTGATAGAAGGAGAATATATTTGATCAGCAATATTGAAAGCCATACCTGGAGAAGACATACGACTATTTGTCGCGCCGAAAGCACAGGGAAAACTGTGTTTACCACACCTGCCCTACCACACAAAAGCGGCTTTTTCAATGTGAATAATTGAACCTATATTTTGTCTAATAAAGTCTCTGAAATATTTCAGAGACTTTATTAGACTCAAAGTTTACTAGATCTTAATAATATTTTATCCATGTTAGTTCAAGAAATTATACATACGAACATGGATTACCTGCCTTTGAGCTCAATATGGGAAACGTGTATAACGCTTAGAGTGTTAAGGGCAGACAATAATGTGCTAGATGCTTCAGCCGCATTGTAGAAAAAATCTGAGAGAGAAGGCTTCGTAAAATGTCAAATAGACTCTCGAAAAGCCGTGCCTAAATTGGATAGCAAACTTAATATTCGCGTTATTTGAAATATTATTTTAATAATATAAATGCCATTTTTGTACGCATTTTTTCATAATAAATAAATATTACTCATACAATTTCAATTTATTTTAGTATGGTAATATTTTTTAACCAAGTTGTAGCAACTAATCATAAAAAGAAGTTTTCTTTCAAAATGTATATTCTATAAAGTCAATCCGGAGGCAGAAGAAGATGTCTCATTGAAACCAAATTTTATATGTGAGCTAAAAACATCATGTGTCATCCTTTGCTCCACCGGATAGAACTCTTTGATGTCAACTTTTTTCATTCATAGAATGTTGACCCATCCTAATGCACATATTCTGCACTGCATGGTTCATATATCGAATCTTGTTTTCACGGATGCTACATGAGTTTGGAAAACATAGCTAAATATTCATGCTGCTGCTAGTTTATAATTAGAAATAAAATTTTGAAAAAATCGCTTCTTGTTACGACGGAGCAGTCTGTGTGTTGTATTTTAAACGTTAAGATGCCTCAAATCTACACAAGGTTTGCTATTTCTTAAAAATTCTTCGCCAATTAAAGCACTGCCCCCTTACACCGAAACAAAGTAACTCAGCTTTCGGAAACACATATCATACAGGCATAGTGATGAACATGCCGTTAGATGAAAATGGTAAATCTTGCGTTAATGAGGCACGGTTTACAGATTACATCCAAGAATTGTAGGAGGGGATTTTAGTAACAAATTAAGTTTTGAAAAATGCTTTTATTACCACCACTTTATTAGTAAGTTTTATGGAATATAAATAACATTGTTTTTAACATTTGTGAAGTCTTCTCTGAAAAGGCTCGGTCCATATTATTATTACACAGCAATCTATTCGAGTTTAACGGCTGATTAAAATGCTTTATAGCAACGAGTCCGAAACAACGCTCATCTGCGAGGGGATATAGGAACGATACGTTTATGTGCTACGTAGACGAAGTCGTTTTTCACACGTGCACTGTAATTTCCAGATCGGATACAAGGGGTTATAAAAATGTTAAAAGTTGAATGAAGTGTTTTTCATATGAAAAATTTGACGCAAACCTATTCATAAAATTATCTATTTTCCCGTGCAGAATACATATTAGTTTTCGTTGTGTGATTATTCTGACTATTTGCAAATACTCTTCTTGGTATTTATTGTCAGATATAAAAATGCTTAGAAAATTTTGTAATGTTAATTCACTCAGAAGTAAAATTACAAAAAAATACGTCTTTGGTATCACTTTGTCTTATAGAACATCGTAATTTTAGGATGTGTTATAATTCTCCGAAAATAATAAATCTTCTTTTAAATAATCAAATTTTATGTTATTTCAGAAATGCATCTGCTAATAATAAGCTGTTCATTCTTATTTAAATTTTTCATATTAAGATAAACATAAACACGTTGTAATTGTGCGTGCGGAAGTGAGAATGTTTTTTCGAAAAGGGAAGGGGGGTAGGAATTGTCTGATGATGGCGCTGTTTATTAAGATACTTGGATTACGGCAGTTGAATGCTGCTACATGTGAGAAGATAGCCAAAGTAATTTTAATGCCTCTAGTATAAATCAATATCTATACTTATAAAAGACAATGTTTGTGCGCAACATCAATGCGCGCGATGTAAAGACTTACAAATTTGCACTTACAAATTTGGCGCACAGGTAGTCATAATGGTGACTCAATGCACCTGACAAGGCAAACAAACAGAATTTATACATAGTTCGCACTAAGAAATTGACAGCTTGCATGTGATGCAAAAAATATTTTTTTAGTTTTATTTTTGTGAAATAAGAAAAAAAACAATGTGCATGTTTTTTAATTTTAAATAATCTACATAATTTTCAATATTATTTATTTAATTGTGGCCGATCGACGAAAACATGAGCAAGTGACATTGCATGCTGCTATTTCTACGGATGACTCTCCAGAACTTGATGAGTTAAGTTCAAAGATATATATATATTGAATTATACGAACAAATACCCTATCCACACGGTCAAGGTCCAGCTATAGCGAATTTATCTTGAATTTCACAGTTCTCTTGAGAGTAAACAAAAATAAAAGTTAGTTTTTTCATTGTAATCCTCTTTTATTTTTCAGGCTTTGGAAGTTAAGGAGTTGTATTATTCTACATTTCATTTTAAGTTGGCTATTTAAGACAACGCAAGCAAAAACTGTCTCCAAGATTGCCTCTCAGCATTTATCCAGAAGGACTGCAATATTTATTGCACTCCTATTCAAGGTATAATCTTAATTGATATGCTTTACGTCTACATTTTAATTACTTTACAACGATGGTTGATTTTATTTATGGTAATCATAATCACAATGTATAATTATTTAGCCCTTCCTATCCATATCCTTCATTTTTACTTTCTCCTATACTAAGCATAAAACGTATTATAATCGTTAAATATTCAACCTCGACACATCCAGGCTTTAGACCTCCCTGATTCAGAACTAACTGTTTTTCGATTTATGTATGCAAGTGTAAGCGACTACTAAATGCAAGAGTTAACACGGAAAGTCAAGCTCTTAATGGTTCATAACCTCTGTTCATCGTTTTTGCTGAAAGGTAAGTGTCATTTCAACCTATGTCTCATATTGCACCAAATAACTTTTACTACTTGTGAAGATTTAAACGCGAAAGTTTAACGCATACACAAATAAAAGTACAACTGCTATTAAGCAAGGTTTGAAATAACGGAATCTATATCATCAGGTTTTTTTTCAGCTAGTCTTAAGGGAATGAAGTCCATTCATGCGTTATGCGCTAAGTGAAAGAGAAAGCAGCTTGGAGAAGGAGGTTGAGGTTTTAAATTAGTAAAAATAACAAGGAAAGAAGAGCTAAATAAGTTGCATATGGTCCTAAGATCAATATTCCAGATCTGTATTAAAATTTGGACGGTATTCACCAAATCTCTGTTTTTCCCTCGGTCTGCATGTGTACAAAAACGAATAAATATGTGAAAATTGGTGTATGATTTTATCATCCGAATTGCAGTTTTTTTAAAATTTCGGACCAAATCCATAAACTGATTGAATATCTGTAAGTTAGTATATTCGAGTGTATATGCATGTGCATCTTATAAATGCAACGACATAGATAAATTAAATTTGGTATGTTACGATGCCACCCAACAGTTCTGTGTCAAATTTTTGATTTAAAAGGAAAGTGCAAAGAAATCCAAAATATATCTTCATTCCTATTGCTATATGAAGAATTTAAGCACAAGATGCTGCATAATAGGCAGTTATGCGCGAAAGTCGAGATAGAACTTCAGCTGGCTGGATCTTTTATTTTGGTTTGATTCAGTGGCTCAAGATCTGAATTGCTTGCCTTCGAAATGGGTCGGTTTCTTGACCGATAATCTTTACCATAAAGGATTTTTAATAATGTAAATTTATTTCAACTATAAAGTGCTTAGTTGGCAATCTCTTTTTAAGAAATATTGTTTTTAAGTATGATTTATTATTTTATTAAGTATGCTTTTTAAAAATTAAGCTTTTAGCTTACAAGATCGCTCTTATCCTATTTAATTAAAGAGTAAAACCTATACAGAATCTTAAACTTCTAATACAGTCAAACCCCGTTATTACGAATCCTCAACGGACCGCCTCAGAAGTTCGTTTTAACCGAAGTTCGCTATATCTGTATTTGCAAAAAAAATGCTCTAACATGCTAAGATACTACTTCTATAATAAACTTTTTAATAACAATATTCTCATTAGTAATTAGTGACAAACCAAGTATTAAATAATATACTCAATAATAAACAAACTCAACATTTACCTTTTTCTACTTATTTTCTAATCCACTACATTGAAAGAAGATCTTATTTTTAGTTAAAAAGTTTTCGATTTCATATACAATTCGTCAATTTTTTATCCACTATTTTAAACAGGTCCACAACATGTTCGTCGATGTTTTCTGTGGCAAAAAAGTGTTCAAAACGTTTTCGCACCTGCAATTGAAGTCCCTCTGGTTCGTCTTGTTCTTCCTCCATATCTGAAGACGAATCTAGAATAGAGTTGTTTTTTCATTTACTAATGCCATGATATCTTCCTCACTCACTTCCCCATTTGAAATGACATCGCCGTCACAACCTTCGAAATGTTCGATTTCATTTTGCAAAAATGCATTCACTCCGTACTTTTCTGCTCCGATAGAAAAAGCTTTTCGCTTGCCAACGTTAGCCATGATCACTGTAAAGTTCACAGAATTATAAGCTAAGCAATTAAACAGAAATGTCAGAGAAAACTCCTAGGTCGTCTGACCAGAAAGGCCCCCCCTTCCCTGGTTGACACTAGGCCAGGTGTCCACCGGGGGGAGGAGGGATATAGAAACTGTAAAGAGCCTTGCCTGTTGTTCCTCTGTTCCACTTATGGGGTTAGCAGCGACTCTAATAAAGGTACAATAGGCGAGGAATGTGGTGTCTGAACCAGAGCATTTCATGCAAAAGGGGTAACTCTTTTAGAAGTTGGGTTGACTTGAGCGCAATTAGTAAATAATGTCCCTTTGGGCAAGTGAAAAGTTTGAAGTTTTAGAAATTTTCAGTTCGCTATAACCGAGTCTCTAGCGTTTACTGTTCGTTGTAAACGTTTGAAAATACATTATTAACATAGGGCTTCAGTTGGGACCATCTGAAAGGTTCGCTGTAACCGAGAATTCGTTATATCCCGGGCCCGCTATATCGCGATTCGACTGTATAAGTTTTATAGATAAATAAAAAAGAATTTTTTTTAACACTATCTTCTTTTAATAACGCAATCTAACGTAAAATTGCTGTTTGAGAAGTAACAAAGTTTTAATGAAATTCGACTTAATATACTTGGAGATGAAATTTTTACATCTATTCAGAGTAGTTACTAGTTTGAATCTTCCATTTGATTGTAATTCGGAAATTTTTCATTTTATTTATTTAACTCACTGATTTTATTGTAACTAATGATAAGGAAATCAGCAGCTCGGTTGAGCCGCTTTTTCTTAAATAGAAATCATCATTTAAGTGATCTTAAAATAGCGACGTTTATATTTGTATTTGTGGTTCCTTTCTGTCAAGTTGTAAAGGAGTAAATTACAAAATGTCTTGTGTACAGTGTCTTTAAACAGGGGCCAAAATATTTTATAATTCGCCAAGTCTGAAAGTAAATTTTAACATCATGATTAACTAATGACAAAATATAATATAATAACACTAATTTATACGAGTTAATAAAGAATTTGTTGAATCTATCCAGAATGTAACCAGCCAATGAAGTTAATCTCAGTTTATGAGTCATTAATATCAGCTGTGGTGTAAGTGCATTATTTTTTATCTTTCACAATCAACATTCAAGAGATATGAATATTTGTAATGAATAATGAAATATGTTTCCGAAAATTACTTTGACACAATTGCAAGAATCATTATCGATAACTTACAGGAACCTTTTAAAAATAAGAAATGTTCATCTCTACATAGTGTCTCCACTTTTTACAGATATTACCCCAAACTTACGTTTTTTTTATATTCACATATCCTACATAACAATTTTCATTTTTCGAATTTAGTTTTTAATTCACCTGCATTTGCATGATTTTAGAATTTCAAAAATAAATAAACTTTTGAAAAAATTGCATTTTTACCACTTTCATAATAAAATATTTGGCTTTATATATTCCGCAATTTATCTCACCTCGGCGTTTTGTTGTTCTCGTTGCTAACTTACGCTGCAACCTCTTATGAGGTCTGCTCGTATACTCCCTATTAAGAAAACGGAAGTGTTCGCGTTTGAGAAAGATTCTATATTTGTTCGTAGGGTTGATCTGATCGTTTAGGATTTTTCAGCTTGACGAGTTATAATAGTTTTTTGATAATAAAAAACAATGGACCGACATCAAGCAATGAAACGAGGCAGATTCTCAGTAGGGCAGTATTTATGTGACCGTGATTGCGAATGTTTCAAGCGTGAGGTATTGCACAGTAGTTGTTTCATATGACGCTGTTCTTTATGAAATATGGATTAGTACAGTTGTTTTCTGCTACATGTAAAAGTTGCAAAAAAAATAGTTTTATGTTTGTACTATAAATCGATATATCCTTTAAAACATTTTTTTATTAATAATAGACTGTTGTTAAATTGATAAAATGCACTGAGAAAGGGTTCCTTTTTCTTTGTTATATCATTGCACGTTTTGAAGCTAAAATGTTATTTTACAAGACATTTTACTCGCAAACATATATGGAAGTTCGCCATGTCTTTCCGATGATCGCCATGTCCGTTGACACATTTACTTACGATCTCTAACTAAAAACTTCCATAGCTGCGGTTTGTTATAGAAGAATAAACATTTTAAAAACAAGAAACATTTACATATATTTCTGAATAATAAATTCGTGTGATTTATGAAATTATTTTTTGTTGTACAAATTTTGAAATTATTTAATTATACGGAAATGGGATACAAAATTCCAAATATCAAAAGTTTAATGAAAATGGTGAAAGTCAGTACTTAAATTTCAGGTAGTCTTTAGAAAAAATAGCGCATCATATCCTGCCATATATATTTGGATTGGAACTTTTTGATTTGTTACCTGTGCGAAATATGTGTATTTTATTGTGTTGTGTGATTTTTTGTGTATTTGTGTGCTTTTATATGATTTTTGAATGTTTTATTCTTTTTTCATTTTCCCCCACCTCGTACAACTTTTACTCCATTTCTCGTTATTATCCATCTCTTTTGTGTAGATGTGACTAGTTATGTTTATTTATAACAAACTTTTAAACTTGAACATGTTTTGGTATTTATTCACTTCATTGCTTAATACTTTTTATGTGTTCGTATGGAAGTGACCAATTTTTGTACATTTATTTATTATTTTTCCTCCTTTTCTGTTTGGAATTTGCATTTGTATCGTTTAATTTGAAACTTCCTTCAACCCTTTTTTTAAATATTTTACTTACTTTTGTAAGCCTTGTGCGATGAGTTTTTTTCTCAAGCGAATACAAAGAAAAATACCCCTCTATGCGACGTCAGATTTTACGTGCATCAGGCCCACATAGAGGGCTGTTCTTCAGTTAAATATTTTCCGAAGACATATTTTTTTAAGTTATTTTTTAAAAAAATAAAGTGGTGCGATTTTATACATATGTGATCGTATTTTTTAATGCACTCTCATTTAAAAAAAACATAGTTATAACATTATTAGATTTTTTATTATTTTTTGAAATGAGTGTATTAATTTATGACCACACTGTAGGGCTATACACCTAATATGGACTAGCTTAATACGATCACATATAAAAACAAACAAATAGGCTATCCTACAAAACTGTAAAATATTAATGGCTTCTTATATCAAACCTTCAAAATCAGAATCATCTGAAAATTTCACAAGCTTTTCCCCTAGTATCTATAATGTTCATAAAAATGCACATTTCCTTATTATAGAAGGCATTTCTAAGTTAACACAAAATTTGGTTTAACCTTATGCTTGAACTTCATAACTCTACTTTGCACTCTATGCATTGTTACTGTTCAAGTCTATAGTTTTATTTTCTATTCTACATGCTTCAATGAAACGTGCTTGTCTAATCGTTTATTCATCTTGTTTAAATCACGTCATTTAAAATATTAGTTTGATATTAAATGTTTTTCTACCAGATACGAATATTCAATAAAGTTTTACTCAACTGAACGTTATAATTTCTTTAAAAGAATTCTTTAAGTCTTATGAATAACATTTTTAAAACCCTTAAACTCAGTTATTGGTATTTTCCTTACTCTACCACGAAGTGTAAGAAACAAGCTAATACTATCTTGTCTGCACTACTGAAAAGTAAATCTGTAATAAAGTAAAACTGGATCATTGGAATACGAAACTTGCATGTCTTTTGTGATCTTATTTTCAGAACAACTGTGCTATTTTCAAAATTTAAAACTAGATTTTTCTTCAAATATATAATTAGATATAAAAAAGATTTTAAACTAAAGTTTGGAATTTCTTCTCAGTCTCTTGCTAATAACTGCAAACATAATTATAGTACGACAATGCATAATAATTAATCGCCTAAAATGTATCCTTCCAATAATGTTAGTTTCAATACTATACGTTTATTGACATTTTTTTCATCTCAAATACAGTAAAACTTCTCAAAGCAATCACTTCCGCTAAGCGGTCACACCTCTCATCGGCTACATTTGTTTGGCACAGAATTTTTTATCTATAGATATAATGTTAAAATAACCTCAAAGAACGGCGGCCCAAATCTCTCTGAGAGGAATGGAAAGCAATCCTTTCATCCCTTTCATCATGGACTTTTTATTAAAACAAAAAGGAGGAAATTCAGAATAAAAAACTCTTATGCTTAAAAACAACACCAGAATTAAAGTCGAAATTAATCATTCCATTCCCAACTAGAAGAGAAAAGTGAACTTCGAACTATTTTGGGGTTTGGACATCGAATAGTTCATCTTTGACGTCCATGCGCTGATTCGGACTCGGACAAAGAAGCTGCTGATACAGGTTGTGACCGTCAGAAAATGAAAAGTTCAACTCAACAGACTTGAGGAAGAAAAGATGATATCCATTCCTCAACAATTTTTCAATAAAAAAATAAAAATTGAGAAGAAAGTTACCTCCTTAAAAGTCGAGAGATTAAAACAAACACAAATTGCATCTTTAAAAAAATCGAATAGAGTCCTTACATTATTCTTAAAATTCACTTTATCAGAAATAACAAATTAAGGTTAGTTGAAGCATCTAAACATAAAATCCCTAGCGGCCATTTTTCCTTGGAAAAAACGGCGGCGGCTGTAGGAAGGTTTCGCTGTGTTTTTAAAAAATCCATATCTGTGTTTAGTGTCGTTCATGGTTGTTGAGCATCGTTTCTACTGAATTCGCTGGCCGAAGGCGAAGGAGAAGAAAAAGAAGACGCAAAACAGGTCACTTGAAAGCAATCCAATTTTTGCAATTTGTCCGGAATTTCAATTAAATGTCGTGGATTGCCTCCTTTTTTATTTTCTGTTTTAAACGCTTGCTTATTTCTTATATTAATTCCACATAAAAATGAAATTAATTTTAAATTCTTTTCGTAAAGCTTCGAAAACCGGAACTGCTATGTACGTGCGAATGACTGCATTCATTTGCTAATATGTCGATAGATTTCGCTTAGCCATATACTGTCACTGAACGCTGGTTTGAGTCTCTTGTCTCATTTTTCAGAGAAAACAATCTAATTGGTTCAGAAATTCCTATTCGAAAATATTCCCTTGGATACATTTATTGGAAAGTTTAAATTCTATTATTTAGCTGAAATATCCATTGCTACTTAGATGGACAAACCAGGTGTTCTACGAAGGCGGTTAAGTATGTAGAAAACATTATTTAAGTGAAACTGAAGCAAGGAAGCTTATTCATGTATTCGCGGACTCTCAAGGCGCTTGTCAGGCTAAGTTTAGTCAGAGTGCACTAAAACAACGCCATGAAGCGTCGATTGGCCGAAACGATCAGGGACATGGGAAGATGTTCCCATAACTGATTTTTCAGATAACGGATCATTTCCAAAGTTGGCCTTCAGTTTAGAAAAATAAGTCATTTTTTTTTTTTTTGCTTCAGAGCTGAGCTACTTTTTTTGCCGCTAAATCGCGCGCGCATTTTAAAGACAGCAATTTGGCAGCAACACGTTCTTCTTGTTGTTCTAACCACTTCATAGCCGTCTGAAGGCAGTGAAAAGCTTCTCCACTGTATGGTTCTTTTTCAGGACTGTCGTTGTCTCCGAACTCTTCCGTTAATATTCTCGTATTCTTCAAAAGTATATCATTTCAGCATATACCTAGGTTATAGCAAACCTTTCAACTTCAAATACTGTATCTAAAAAGGATTCACATGATTTAATGGAGAACTGTTCTTTATCGGAAATGCTTTCATTTATATAACATTGTTCGTATGTCTTTGAATTATATCATTCACATTATCAATAGGAACCTCTGTTAAAATATCATCGTTGATTGATATGAATTATTTCGCACTAGTACTCAAAAAATTACTGTTGTTCAACAAAATTTGAAGATCACGTGCATCTATATCTTCGGTCGATGAATAGTTTTCGATACAAACATTTTCAGGAAAATTTGACTCAAGAAAACATTTTTGAATTGTTTGTTTGCTTATTTCTTTCCAATCTTCGATAACTACATCACTGCGTCAAGAACTAGAAGAGAATATTTTTTATATCACTTGCATTTGATGCTGTTTTCATATTAGCTAGTAAAGACTGTATTAGAAATTTTCGTTAATTTATTTTGACACAGCAAGTAGTTCCCTGATGAAGTTTAGTAAAGCTGGTTGTATTTGGGCAAACCAAGCCAATTTGATATTTGAAAGCTGTATGTGAGCAAGTGACATTATCTGAAAACAGCAAAGTATGTCTTCTTTCTTTTTTGCATTATGAGTAACTAACCATTCATCCATTATTGTAGCAGTCATATAGGCCTTTTTTTCGCTTTGAATATTACAGGAAGTTTTTTCACGTCCAGATTTTTAAACAACCGAAGCTTTGCAGCCTTGCCCATTACCAACAATTTTTCGATTTTGCAGTCATAAAGGCACAAAATAGCACGGTGAGACGCTCTTTGATTGTTTACCACCGGTACACTTTCATTTTTTAATAATAATGTTTCTGTTGGTAAAGCACGAAAAGAAATCCCACTTTCATTGGCATTCTCAATATTTTGAATTTCATAACCTTCAATGAGTTTTTCAATTTTTTTTTAATCGACGTATTTTCTGTCTCCCCCGAAATATCCCCAGCTTCACCGCTTTAAAAGATATCCCGTGTCTTTTACTGAAACTTTCATGCCATCCATTTGATACATGAAAATCAATTGTTCCTAATTTTTCTGCAATATCTTTAGCTCGGGCTTGTATTATTCAGGATATCGGCAGATTTCGAGATCTTGCATCTACAAACCACTCCCAAACAATTTCATCAATCTATTCGTTGCCTCTCTTCCGCATTTTTCTCTTAGTTGAGCCATTTGAATGTAGCCACATTCAGTTGTTTCATTCTTCTTAAGAGGGGCAGTCACCGCTGTTACACTCTGAGATTTTTGGAACACGTGAAGGAAAATCTCTTCGACAACGTGAGAAACCGATGAAAATTGGCATACAGGTTTGGAATTGTTGCAATCCCGTATAGTTTGAAATCCAATTGGAATGGCCGGTGGAGGATTTGAGGATCTTGATGCGAGGGTAGCGAGGAAACAAACGTTCTGCCTAGATTGGGACCCTTCGACGAGGCTAGATCATGTTGAAAGTAAAATCCGAAATTCGAGGTGCGTGTGTGGGTGTAAGTAATTCTGGGACTTTGAACCTTATCAAACAAGGTGTATCAAAAGAAGCTTTGGAACATCCGAGAATGACGTGACTAATCTTTCCACTTGAATGGGTGGTAAAAACCGCTCTTGCTACAAATGGCACAACCTAGACTTCTCTTGAATACCCAGCTTTAAATATTTCTTAAAACTGAGATTTGCCTATTTTAAATTTATCAATAATTTGCTTCATGCTCAAATTATCTGTCACTTTCGCTTCAGTTATTTTCATTTTAGTATCAATATCCAAAACATTGTTTTTATGCATTGCCGTGACTAAAAGAAATCATCCGATTCTTATAAGCGCTTAAAACTAAATGACAAAAAGCTAAACGACTATGATGTGTCAGTGCATTCAAAATGTGTGATATACACGTCATTATTTGAAAAAAAAAGATTTGCTGCATGGAATTCTTTTCTTTTTTTACCAAAGGAAAGAAAAAGAACTTTTGGAAAACGCCCCAGTTTTTATCCGTTAAACAGGTTTTTCTAACAATGAAACATTGTAAATTGTTCTTTGAAATCTGTCCGTTTTTGTGTTAGACAGGTTATGTTTTAAGGAGGGGATCTACTATGGATTTCCTAAATATTTTGACGGTACCAAATATTTTTCCCGCTTAAGGCAGGATTCCGTTTCTTAAAGTGTCCGTTTCAAAACAGGTTCTAAAGTATACATAACATGTAAAAATATGTATTATTCTATAAATAAAATTATTATCCAAGAGGTATTAGATTATGGCATGGAATAGGTGGACAGAAAGAAATCGCAGTCGAAGAAATCACTTTGCAGAAATTCTATCCTTATAAAAGACAATAAAAATTGCGAAGAAGTTATAAATGATGTGTAAAATAGAATTAAAATTCTGTACAGCAAGCATTTTATAATTCCCGGTATTTGCACTGAAATGTTTAAAATTAGAAAAGAATTCGAAAGATTAGTTTAAAATTAGAAAAGAAATTTTTAAAATCTGTTTTTTTAAAGAATTTATTTAAAGCGCGATTTACAAAAGTATTAAAAATATAAATTATATATTAACAAGTGTTGAAGGTTTTTAAAAGTTTTAATGTGAATATGGGTTTTATTAATTCAGCAGAATTTCTAAATAAGCAAATAATTTTATCCCCTTAAACCGGAAAAGGAATTATAATTCGAGAATTAATATAACTGAAGAAATTTTCGAAATATTATTAAATATTGAATAAAGCAAAATAAGTACCAAAAAACTAACAGTTTTGTCTTTTAAATATATTTATTCCCAGGCAAATCTGTAAAATTAATCTATAGAAAAGAATCGTTTTAAAATTTCCAAAGTAATAACGTATCACATTGCAGAAAATTTCGATTATTTCAAAATGTTACAGCGATTGCGGATTTAAGACGAGATTTATCAATTTGATATACAAGAAAAAACGATATGATTTTATATATTAGAATTTTTTTATAATGAAAGTCTAGTTTATAAAGGAATGTTAAATTTGTAGGTTCTAAACTTCCAAGATATATTAAATCTCCTTCTATTAATATTAAACTATGTTATCGTGAACAGAAATGGAGTGACTGTTATTGTTTAAAATCGGAAGATTTTTGGAAATGGCCTGCCATCCGACACCTAGATAGGCATTGAAATCTTTTATCAAACAAAAGATATTGTTCCTTTTTTATTTCACTTATACCACTCTTAAATTTTTAGATTTAAAAGCAGTTTTTTAAAATTGTGATGCGTGCGTTGGTTCTGATATATGCAGCAGTTTCCGACATTTTATAACCGCGTATTTTTCGTAAGTAGTGGTAATCAAATCATAACATTGAAGTACGGGTGTTTTAATTATATTTCATCAACAGATCATTGTTATTATATCATTCATTAGTATAGGGCTGCTGCTCAACGATAAGTCATCTAATTATCTTGTATAATGATTTGTTTCATTAAAGTTAAATTCTGATATCATCATCAATAAAATACTGCCTAATATACTAAATAAATGGTGACAGCTAATTTTTTCAAGCTATGAATCTTTTAATTAGGAATACTCAAAGATTGATCTTGGTTAGAAAAAAAAACTCACACTAAAGGAGATAATTATTCTCGAAAACCATCTAAAATTGACAGAGATAAGTTATTATGAAAAGATATTAATTTATTGGTAAAATAAAGATAAATTTAACAAAGATTTTCCAAATAGAAATACTTGTGTGTTTAACAATTCTCAGAATAATTTTGATCCAAAAGAACTACAAGACACTTCCTAAAATACCAACTCCAGTATGAACCAACAACTGGAAACCTGATTGATCCGAAAATGTCACAGAATTTTATTCTGATATATAAACTGTAAATATTTACATTTCTAAATTAAAATAAAATTACGATTAATCTGACAATGCTGAGATAAAAGTTGTCTCTCAATTACTAAGCATGTTGTTATATTTGTTTTATAATGTGTATCTCAATTTAACATGTACAGCCCTTGGATCCTACTCTGTTAACCTTAATATCATTCTAACACTTAAATCAATATCATGTATAAACATGAGTAAGTGAAATAGATGGCTCACTGCCAGAGCTGATAAACGATTGCAGCACCACTGGATAGAAATAATAGAGGCTAAAGGACATAAGTTGAGGCCCCTACTTTAAAACTTTCAATCAGTATCAACATTCCCTGTCTCTAATAGTTATTAATTGCTTCAGAAGATGCTGCGTGTTATCTTATCTAAGCAAGGCAGTAAATTTGTTCCAGGGACTTATATTTTCCTTTAGAGAGATGAAACACTGTAGAATTTCAAAATGCTGCTTGGAGTACGATTTTTAGAATTATGTTATAATTATATTATAAGGTTATAAGGGACAAAGCTTTGTGGAAAAGGGCGTTGCATTCCCTGTTATTTTTAAATTCCAAATCATTATTTCAGACCCATGTCAGGTTTCATCTTCATATAACCTGCACTTAAGAACTCGTTTGCATTACTTAATTATGATTCCTTTTGTATTCTTTTACACAGGTGTCGTTTTCCCGTATTATTATTTTTCGTCTTGGAGTCTGTAAAGCACCTACAAATACGAGAGATAATCAAAGTGTATCGAGATAGGTTAGCCTTACCCTCATAGCCAAAACACGCAGAGTGAAAATGCTTGGTAGATATAGACTTTTTTATCCTCCCAAACATGCACCGAAAGATTATAGATCTGCCACAATAAACAAAGTGGCGCATCACGAAAACGATTATTCATTCAGATTTCATAATAGAAACAATTCATGACTGCACATTCAAAATTATTCAGAAACATTTCAATAGTTTATGAAACAATTGCAATTAATTGATCCAATCACAGTTAATCTTTTCTCGCAATAATGGTTTTTCGTGTCATAAATTATTAACCGTTTGTCTTTATCCTTTAGTGTTTTTGTTCTGACAACAGTTTCTATTGATTTCTATTTCGTGATGTCGTTTACAGCAGTGTCATATCTATCAATGTCTACTTAATTTAAAATAAATGTTGAGTTTGTTTTAAAGCGAGTGATCTCCTGAAGCCGGCGTCAAAATGAAGGAATTTGACAAATAATATGTCGAATTTTGCGAAACTTACAGAATACTTGAAAATATATTAAAGAAACATAGTTTTGCAATTCGAAGTAAATGCATTGAATATTTGAAGAATTATGAGTATTTTTAGTGAATACTTTTAAACTGCGCATGCGCGAAACACAGCTTAATTCTTTTCATAACGTCGAAGCCAGATATATAAAGCAGCTTGTATAGAAATTCCAGCTTAATACCACTAAGATTTAGAATGTTGGATGGAATGGAACCAACAGAATTTCTACTATTCTCTAAGAGAAAAAAAGTGATGTGGTTTTTTTCATAAATCAATATTCTTGAAACTTGAATTTTCGAGTATTAATCGACGAATTTAAATTTTAATTATGTATTTAATTCATAAGTTCAGATGGGTACTCGGCATATTCAAATTTCATAAAATTCAATACTGCTGTTCGAAGATTCAAGTTTAAGAAATCTATTGATTTGTGGAAATACACTCATCATTTTGTTTCGCTTAAACAACTGCAGAAATTTTTCAGGTTTGAATGCATACAACTTTTTAAATCAGAATGTCATTCAACTGGAATTTTTATAGATGTTGCCTTACATATCCGGCTTAGCCGATGTGAAAAATATTTCCGCTATATTCGCGTATGCGCAGTTAAAAGTATTTACTACAAATACTCATATTCCCTTAAATATTTAACCTATTTACTTTAAATTTTAATAAAATATTTTAATAAAATATTTTTATAACATATTGTTGAGCATTTTGTTAATTTTCTTAAATTTGGCGCACATCTCTGAATGTTATAAGTAAAAAACTGCAAAAAGTTTTGAATATTATAATAAGAAACTTTTTATATATTTCCAAATTTTCATGATATTTTTATGAAAATGGATATAAGTAATATGCATAGTGCGTAAAACTTTTGATGAATGTTTCAAAAAATTATCAGCTTCCTGTCAAACGGGTTACTTAAGTGTAGCGTAACTTAAGTAACCCTACACAGTTTAAAACTGCGTCAGCATAGCTCTAATATGTAATCCTCCTTCTACGAGCCTTTAATTAATGGCTTTAAGATGTAAGTAAAGGATTGCATATTAGAGCTGTGCTGACGCAGTTTTAAACTGTGGTTTCACTCAAGTCAGACAGGTCTAATGTGATTACCTGGAAAATGCATCTTTCAGTCCTTTATTAATGGAATTGAAAATATTTTACTCTAGCCGCTCTCAAAAAAATGGTTGAATTTATACCTTTTCATATTAAATTTATAATTTTTCTTTTGCATTATTTGTCTGTACACTTCTTCCTTTAATTTTTATATATTTTTCATCCCTTTCTTTGTCTCGATCGTAATCTAAATCGAACTCTCCTCCAACTAATAGTTTAGGCGGGAATTCACGTAATACTTTGCTTTCAAAACATCCGGACACCTGTACGACGCGAAACATTCAGTTCTGTGCCTTCTTGCATGCTGCTTGCATCTCCCCATCTTATGGTATGTACATTTTTATATCCTAACACTTGGGGTGAAGACAGTGTTCTATTAGCTTATAGCTAACACTGTTAGCAGAAAGTGTTAGGATTTTTCTAATTATTTTATGGTTAGTATGGATAGTTAGTACGGATTTCACATTCCCTGAAGAAAAATCCGTTCTTTTTTACTGAAATACTTTCCATCATTTTGTCTCTCCATTGAAATTTGATGTTTGATATATTTCCACAATACTACTAGAATTGCAGCATTTATTGTGCATTCGTTGCCTTTTTGTTTTATATTATTTTTATTATTATCCCCTTTTGTTTATTCTTATATAATTTTTATCCCTATTGAAACTATCGGTATTTTATTTCTATCTGGTTATTGCATTGTTTTTAATGTTTTGTTGTTTATGATCCTTTTTTTTGTAGCTTTTACTACTGATTTTATTGTTTCTTGTATGTTAATATATATATCAGAATTGGAATTATGTCGTACAGATTGAGATATATAATTTTCTTCTTTTAGGTAAATCAAGTTGAGTTAATTTCTTTTTTTGAATGTTTTAATAAATTGATTAGTTTTAAAAGTTCTGATGCCTCATTGTATCAACATAAATTGCTGCCGCACGCTGCAACTCCAACAGAAGATTATTTTTAGTTGTTTGAAAATTTCGCTACAGTTAATGACTCTTCAAACTACAAAAGAACGCCACGTTATTTCGCCAAATATTTCTCCCTTAGGAAGGGAAGAAAATCCTGGAACAGGTGAACACAATAATGCATTAGGAAGTTCAATCATTGAATTTAATGTATGTGGTAATGGAAATAATTCTGTAAAGAGAATAAAATTGCCTAAAGTGTGGATTGAAAAATATTTTGGAGATCCATGTTCCTGGTCAGAATTTTAGAATCCTTCTCAAACCCTTATTGGTAATATTAAATTCTTATAAGATAGCTAAATTTTCTAATTTGTAGTTATTAATAGGAAATGTTATCGAAAATGTTGTTATCGGTTTCTCACTCTCAGATGAGAATTAAGAAAAGGCTTTAAATTTGATGAAAGAGACGATTATAAATTCTCATGTGTCAAAATTGTTGAATTTCTTTCCGGTGAGTGATTCGAATATTATGGTTTTAGAATGCTTAATATTACGGTGAAAGTACTGCTCAGTAGTTTAGAATCTTTGAGTATTGGAATGTATGGCCCTTTACTATATTCTATATTAATCAAATTGATACAGGAAGATCTTGTCATTAAATTTAATTGAAGGTGTTTGGATAAGGCAGAAAAAATTGAATTTGGTGCTATAAGTTCATTGAATTTCTTAAAGGTTGAGATAGAATGTAGGCAATCATCATCTTCCCTAAATGGTTCGTTAGGAGAGACGGAAGGCCATTAGCTTATCAAAATTCATTTTCGAAATCGAAACAGAACATTTTTTACAGTAATCAAGCCCAAAATAACACATTTGATAGATTTTAACCATAAATAATTTAACCATAATTAATAATTAATCTGCTAGTGAAATTCACCGAATTTAACCATTTTGATGTTAAGGACTCGTGCTGCATTATTCGTCTAGCTGGTCCCGTTTCTGAGTTATCGTGTTCAAAGGCGAATATAATCGCAAAAACTGTTATTTCAAACACATCTAATCGATCAAATCTGAACCTGAAATTTTTTGACGATGACAGTAATTTATCTTTGTTCATTTTATATTCGAGACGGTAACAAGTTATAAGATATTTATAAATTCATGGCATTTATAACTTCTCAGCGTTATTTTGGAAGTGATTGTTCAACGAAAGATGCAACTTTAACCATTTTGTAAATATAGCCTTTAAAAATAGAAGCATTCTTTGGTTATTAACCTTATTAACTGAAAAATACTCCCAGCTAGTAATCTGAAATTGAAAAATTTTTAATATCAAAATGTTTTGATAAACATAATAGAAACTCGATAGAACTTTTCATTACTTCAAAAAATTAGGAAATTGAGTAGATAAAGAGCAATTATTCTTCTTAATTATAAAATATCGATACAACTTTTATACTCAATGAATCCTCTGACAGCTTATCCCACGATTACCGCATGCAAGAAGTAAATCTATTTTCCGCTGCATCCTTCGATTTTCGCAAGCTATTGTGTTTACTTAGAACTATCAGAGCGTTAAGCCGTATAATACAAATAAAACCTATCCTGTATATAACAATTCGCTTCGCTGAAACGTATTTGAAGAAGTCTGTTAACGTTGCACCTAATTGGTGAATTTAATTAAATTCAGAGGGTTAAGAGAAATATGCTCAAATATTCCCAGAAAGGATCTTGTGGGATTTCATATAGATAAGTGAAGTAATGAAAAGAAATAGATTATAATAAACAGAATCTTTGCGTAAACGTAATTTATCAATGCACTGTATTATTCGTTAATTAAATAAAAAATAAATGAAAATTTAAATTTTGTCACTTTTATGTCTGATTTGACTACTTATTTAGTCAAAAACCAATCATAATGAAGTTACGTGGAATGTTTACTATATTTCAATAAGGATAGTTGAACAAGGTTTTAACAATAACTGATTCATCCGATCAGAATCATATCTTTCACATCGATAGTCAATCACAAAACAAATTGTGGTTTGGAAATAATTATGAACCCATGTATTCGGTTATGTATTTAAATATTCACTACAAATGAAATTTTTATAAAATATTATTTCTAATGCTCATCTGTTTGCAATTTAACAAAAATTAACTATTTTATAGACTTCGTATATAAAATATATGTTTTATTACAATTATTAAACTTTTTTCGTCCATTCCTTTTATATACTGAGAGAAGTTATTAACAAGTCCGAAAAAAAATAATAAATGAACGCTTATAAATAAATTAATTCACCTCAGTTCCTTTTAAATGCTGCCATTCTACATCTGCTAAATACATACTCAGTGACATGGATCCTTGAAAAATAATGGGAAAATATATTTTATTGTGTTCAGCCACCACCCTTCAACTGACTCTTAAGATTTATGATGAACTCAAAGGCTCAACGGCGTTAAGACTGACGGAATAAGAAGGCACTGTCCCCACATGAATTGTTCTCCGTCATTCCATGTATTTTGATTTCGAGGAAATCTAAAGCAAACATAAATAACAATTCAGGATGCAGAAAGGATTATTTCATGAACTAGATTAATTTTTATATGTGCTTTATTTTCTCTGATTTATTTCAATATACACATGCAGCTGAACAGTAATTAATTATTCTAATAGTAATTACAAGTAATTTGAAAAATTTTGCTGTCATTGTAATTAAGAGAAAAATTGTCTCATAACGATAGAAAAAAAGAGTTTAAGAAAAATATGACAGCTGTGACGTTTGCAAAGAAATTTATTCATTTGTTCTGAACGGTTTGCACTAATAAATTAAATAATACAAAATTTGCAGCACGTATTTGGACAGAATTTTATGCTCTCAAATGCATAAAAGAATTATCAGAAGAAACATGATTGAAAACCGAAATAATGCAACTGAGCCATCATTTACTCATGAAAAAGTGGTCTAACCGCTGAGGATCCATCCACGTGTGCATGATGGAACAGAGTGTACAAGTTCGGATGCAAGGCGTATCGACGTTTAACGGCCTTCTTGGATACTGCCGCAACATCAGCACCAAGTGCAACGGGATCCTGGGCCTGTAAATAAAATAACCTATTTAATGCAATCTAGGACATTATTTGCAGGTTTTAATCGGGTAGTCTACTTTCAAATAAACTATCAAGAATAAATATAGCTAAATTCATATCTTTCTTCACTTAAAATGAGAACCTTATGAAACAGCCACCGGAAGCAACCAGTTCATCCGACTCCGACCCAGATTTCTCTCCTTCCCCAAGACCTCAGACTTATGGACTAAGACCCTCTAGATGTTAAATACCCAGGACCCTAATCAGTCCTCCTACAAATATATAGATGTAGCGAACTTTTTGGACCTGTCTTAAAATTGTTTCTGCTTCTCGACTCTTTCTCTTCATTTGTAAACACAAATTTTTCATCGTTTTTATAATTTTCACATGTTTTCTCGTTGATGTTAAAACACTATATGTAAACTTTTCTTTCCGTTTTTTGTTCAATAAAGTTTTTACGAACACTCAACAAAACTGCAAACCGGGGAATTTTTTCTCTGGAATCAGGGGTGTGTCGTAGTGTAAAGTAAAGTCTGTGCTTCAAGCACATACGTATATTTTGTTTCTGTGGATAGATAAACAATTGTAGATATATTTGCCGCTTCGAACAATGTTCACAGATACTTTTTTCATTACTTCAGTATTCTGTTGGGCTCTTCGGCGTGGAATACGAATTTAAATTTTGTATAAAATTATTATGTTAATAAAATCTTATGGTAATTACTTTTTCTTCCATTCCATTTCTATTTCTGTGGAAAGGATAAAACGCCCCTAGTTGCATCCATCTTGTACATAGCTCAGGTGTAGTTTCTCCGTTAAAACCGCACACATCCGCTGCTATCTGAAAACGAAAGTTATATAATAGCTTTCATTGATATATTGAAATCATGTCGGTGGAAAAAAAACATAATTTTTCAATAAGTGCTTTTTTTCCTAAATTTTGTAAGTTGGTCTTATCGTGGAAATTGCTCATTACACTAGAATCTCTTTTAATTGATACTTAGATAAACGGCAATATCAAAATAACGGCAGTTCTGAACTTATAATTTAAGATCTTAAATTTAGGCCTAACATATAAAAAAAAACTATGTGATGTGTTGGTGAAGACGAAGTGCAGGCTTGATTGGTGTAGGCCATTTTGTTCCGTCAAACACTCTTTTGGTGAGGACGAAATAATCGAAATCGCATTAGGGAAGTGATGAGGAGAAGGGAAAATAAAGACGGAGACGACAAGCATACCTCGAAATTAACATGGAAGGAAGCAGACGAAAGAGTTTAGATTTTCGTAAGATATAATAGTTACTGAACAATGTTGGTTTATGTTAGCGCATGATGTTATAAAATATCAATTCTACACAACGATTTTCTTAAAAATCCGATCAGAACATAAGAATCAGGCAGGCATATTAGTAATAAGTTACTACACTAAGAAATGTGGAAGGCGATAATGTTTGAAATATGTCTTAATATCGCATTTGAAGAGTTCCGTTAAATTTCGGCGAAATTCTTCAGTGCGAAATCTGTGTGTCCGGCCGTGTGTATGTAAAGGTGATAACTCAACAATGCAACATGTGCTTTATACTACGAAGCACACAACGCGAAATTTTGTGTCAGTGTGCGCTACGTGGTGGCATTGAAAATGAAATTATAGATCTATTTGGTCAATGCGAAGTGTTCCAAAATGTATACACGATATTCTTCAGCGTAAGACGAAGCTGAACACCAAACCTTTAACTTGTGGAAGTATATAAGAAATTGAAAGGATGGAGAGGGCAGTCATACTAGTTTGCTCTGTACCACTTTGAGAATATGCAAGGAATTCTATCTTATGTGGACGTGTATGAGAAAATCAGATTTCCCCTCTCATTTCTCTACATCACTTTTTAAACAGTTTTATTTAACTTAGCTTTTTTCAAGTTTGTACCGATGAGAAATATGTAATCGATTTTTCACTCTCGTTCTTCTATGCAGAAAGACTGAAAAAATTTACACTTGTTTTAGCTCCGTGACGTTTCTCTATTTTATAATTTTCAAAGTTTAATTTTCAGTTAATAGTTCGTTAAGTTTTAATTCTGTAGCGCCATCTGGTAGGGCGTTTGACAAACATTAGACCTCTTGATTGAAAAGTAGGAAATATTTAAAATAAAAAAATTAAAGGAGATTCGGTTTTCTAATCCGAAACATCGCAGTATGATAATGTTTAAGGCATGAACCGTTAGTCTTATTTTTATATGGTTAGACTGCCATTTCTCGCTCATTTTAGTGCGTAACAATTTTTGCACCAGGTAATTTGCAGAGAGAATGGTAGATGGGAAACATTATCAATCTTAAGAAAAGCATGAAATGTTTTGAAATATGTTGAAACATTAGTTAGAAATAAATTAAAAGTCTGATATTTTTTACAATGTTGCATAAGAGCTACTGATATATTTAGTTTGATTATCTACAGTCTTGCTGTTCTGTTAATAGAAACGGGTTATATAACGGTAAAGCAAAGTAGAAAATTGTCTTTAAACCTAATTTTGAATATTTTATATAAATTTTAAAGAAACTGCCAGGAAATAAAATTGCTATTACTGAAAAGCTAATAACTCGATAATGTTGAAATTTGGTAAATTTCTCACACCAAGCGAAATCTTCCAACGATAAACAAACATTAGCCGTTGCCCTGCTGCACCACCTATTCAATACTCTGTCTGTAAATCCTCGCCGCCTACTGAAATTTCTAGTGCTTTTCATTAATCTCATCAGAGTTTGCTTTATAGACATGTCAGATCAAGTTCATCTATAATAAGTATCACTCCTTCTTAAAGTAAAAAAAAATTATCTTAAAAAATATTTCGTGTTCTTCCGAAGTTAAAATTTCTTCCAGTTTAATTCTATCCTGCAAATAAACACGTATTCAACGTAGAATACAATGTATAGTCGCTAGCATCCTCCCGCCAATGCTAGTTTTCCCTATAGCGGCATTTCGATCCCCTCAAGAAAATGCGTCGACTATCAATATTTTACAAATTTATCCACTTTGAGACCAATAACTAATTAAAGCTAGAATAAAATTATTTATAGGAAATTTCACGCTCTTTAATTTCGTGTATAATATAAATTTTGCAAATTGCATAGTTGCCAGGATATTCATGAAAAACTAGAAAAGGGGAATGAAATCGAAGATGGCGGTGCGAGTTCTCCCCCCTAACATCGGTGATTTTTAGTGCCTTCAACAGGAGTCTTTCACTAACATATGTACCAACCCTCCAAAACTATGTGATTTAATTTTGGTACTATATATACATATGTACTTTAATATCTGTCCGAATATTCGAAACGAATAAAATTTCTATTCTGAAAGTGTTGTTTCTGTGGGTTGTTTTCAGAACCCGCGCCCCTGTTCTGGGATTGCCTCCAATCTTGACTTTAACTCTGATGGAATTTGCTTGCGATATCTGTTCTAATCGGTTTATTATCCTAAGGAATAAGAGCCAATTTCATATGTTTTCTATATCGTTGTTGTTCAGGAAAGGTGGTTACATTTAAATTTAGAAAAAAATTACATTAAACAAAGGAATTACTCTCTAATTGAATTTAAATGGTATGCATAAAGTGCCGAGAAACCATTTGACCCATTTAAAGGTTTTATTTTTGTGGTGCATTTTCAGGAAAAAAATTATAAAGGAGATTCAAATTTCTATTTTGAAACATAGTAACATGATAAAATTTCAAGCTTGATTGGTTCGTCTTTATGCCGAATATACCAAAAGTCCTCGACCCACTTAAGAGTTAAGTAAAAATCCAAGCAATTGGCGTGGACGAGTGCAGTTTGCAATAATATTTTTCTCGTTGTATAATTTTTTTAATAAAAAGAATTCCTAATTTTCCTCATAGATGGCACTATAACTAAAAAACAGTATATATATACCTATAACAGTATAAGCACTTACAGAGAATTTATTTTATCACAAGCACTTATCAAACATTATGTAAACACTACAATATTTCACTAGAGACGTCATTTGTTTCGCGAACTACATCCAAACGGTACTCTAATTCAATCCACGTGACTGCTAGCTTGTAGGTAGTAGGAATTGTAGAAGAGATTGTGTTGTATGTGTGCTTCGTGTTTTCAATGAAAGAGGAAGCGTATACTTTGGTCCTTGACAGAACCAAAAAGATAAAAATGACAAAACAATCAATAGACGATCTCCGATCCATAGGCCAGGAAATTCTTTTCACAATTTTTCACCAGTGTTAAGGTTCACCATCCTTTTGCCAAACAATGTTTGGATTCAAATGACAGCAAATATTTGGAACATATCCAGGTAAACCGCATTTGTGACTGTAGATTCAAAGAAAAATAATGACCCATTACAAGAACTGCACCGCACATCAAGTTTTTTCTATCGCGGATTACATCAGAAACTTCACGTGGGTTAGTCGATCCCCAAATTCTCACATTTTGCCTATTGACCTTTCTAGAAAACTGAAAGGTTGTTCTGCCTGTAAAAAGAATATGACTCAAGATGCTTAAGAATGAGTCTTAAGTACCTAAATCTATACATTCAAGCATCTCACTCTAAATTTCAAAGTAAGAGATTTACCATCTTGCTGTAAATCTTTACATTTTTAGTTCATAAGAGTTTAGTGCTTTACGTAGATTTCATTTCACTGATGTGTGCGGAATATGTAATCGCCAAGATAGTGGTGTTCGTTTGGAAGTAAACGCTTGTTGAATATGTTGAACATATTTTCTAAATGTGCTGCACCGGCCGGTTTTGTCTCCTTGCGAAAACGCTTCCTTAAAAAATTTGAAAATAAAATATAATATTATAGTTTTTAAAAATATTCCTTTGCAAATTCAAAATGCTATTCTTAGTTAATTTTTATTTTAACTTCGTACAAATCCTCCCTTGTGCTTTCTTCATATATCTGGTTTATAACTACCAACTTGGACAATAAGCCTTTTCGTAAGCAGTCCTGAGAAAATCCTGAAAATTTCATATGTAAACAAAACTCATAAATAAGTAGTAGGATTTATGATGGATTTATGGGAGGTTTTTTTTATGGTTTTTAGATATAATGTCATTTATTTGTAAAATTACGAACTAATAATTATTTTTTTCTGGCGGACAACACCTTAAATGAAAGCAATAATTTCGACTATTATGGAGATTCAAGGGAAGAATTTAATGCTTTGAAACTCATTAAAAAATTTCTTAGTGAATTCTCAAATTTAATTGAAATTAGAGAAAGAAGAAGCAAAGAAGAAAAGTAACTCTTCTCATCTAACTCATCCACGATTGAAATATTAATTATCAGTATGTGCTTAGACCCCTTGGCACCACCTCCACAGTCATGTCTAACATCAGTTAAAGGCAGGTATTTCAATGCCATGCTGTTTGAAGTTTTACCAAGACTGGAAGTAACGCCTACAGGGGCTGGTACTCAGTCAACATCTGATATAAGACTTAAAACACTTTTAGGGAGCGATTTTTATTCGTTCCGCTAATTCGGGTAAAGAGAAAAGAACTTATACTCATTTTTGACAACCCTTTAATTATTCACTTTTCGAAAAATTTGTAAATTTTCAAAAATAATGCAGATATCGACCTGACATTTCCATCTGCTATTGCCTTCTGTATAGCATGCACTTTAAAGGTACTGCAAAACTAAGAACCAAATTTTAAAAAATTAATATGCTTTTCATAATTTTACTCCTGAAATAATTAGTGTTTAATAATCGATTGCTTATTTTATATTTTTTCATAATAACTACAGAGTTTTATTTTTAACTTTTTCATGTTATAATCTTTCATTTAAACGCGAAAAAGTGATTTTTCAACATTCTTTTCCCCATCTAATCCTATATTTATGTGCGTGATATATAGTGGCCTGTTTTCGATGGCCAAATCAACAATGGAAAAGCAATAAACTACTCGTTATGCAGTTTAACGTGATTTAGTTTTTAGGCTGGCTCACTATCTGTACATTATATGATGAGTGATGCAAAATTTATCAAAATGCTCTAAAAGGCTGAGCGTAAAACCTAAAACTATCGAATGTGTCGCATAGTTACTTCTTGTGTGGTTTACTAAATTGTTTTCTTACGATCTTACAGACTGAGACAACTTTTTCAAAATTTTAATTGTATGTTTAAACTATTATATATTATTCGAAATTTTAACGTTTTACTTCAGTAACTCCTAAACATATTTTTGCACAAAAACTGAGTTTACTCTTTTCTGAAATTTTAAAATTAGCTTTTCAGTTACACCAATTAATTTCGCGCAAATTTATCTTTAAATTTTACGAAATATATTATGAAACGGCTGATGAAATAGATTTTTACCATTCATTCTTTACTGAAATGCTCGATAGTCTGTTAAATTGTGGGATTCTCTCTCTATATATATTTATAAAACGCTGAATCGCGCGGCTCAAAACAGATATAAAATTTTCTTTGGCAGGTGCTAACATTCTATTTTTTTACAAATGAGACTGGTAGCCACATCTCTATCAGTCATGACTTCAAATGCATACTTAGTCCGCTACTATATTATTTCAGTTATGAAACAACTTTTTATAGAAAACAATGTGTTTAAGACGTAGAGTTCACAGTATTTTTTAATTTATAAAGAAATTTGGACGAAATTATAAAAAAGATGTAGGTTAGAAATGAAGATTATAGGCTTAGATGAACCAAAGAACTTCAGGTTAAAGCCAAAATAGTTTAAGTCATTTAAGTCAGGGAACAGAAAATATTGTAAATTCGCAAGTTGAGGTGGACATCATGGAACTTTCTATTGTCAGCATTGCATATTGGTTTTTTTTTTTCGTTATACGCATAACAACTTGGTGACTTTTTTGTTTTGGCAAATTGTCTTGGAGCGCCGAATCGCGAGCTAGGCTCAACTTCTTTTTTGCCAATAGTTGATTCTCGCTGTAATTGCGGCGCGCTGAAGCATCAGGAGCCAGAATGCACCAATTTGGCTGAAAATGCATGATGTACGGATAACGAAACGCAGATGATCAGCCCGAGATTAGCTTGTAATGTTTGATTTAAAAATAATAGTAAATCTACTTTCAAAAATATTTAACTTTCATGACTTGATAACGTTGTTTTGTTTCCGATTTAAATCTGAATATCTTCCCGGTTTTATATTTTCTAAAAAAATATATGAACTTGTAAACACGATTTATTATCGACGGCTATTTATTACTATAAAAACAAACGATAAAAAAATTGTAATATTTGACACGATCACATTATCATGCTACGATGTTTCGGGTTAGACCTGTGAATTAATTTGTTTCCTTCTCTGTCGAAATCCAATTCGACAAGATTAATAGGCATTGCTTAGTTACGCAACACACTGTTGCGAAAAGTAATGAAATTTGGCTTGATTCTATGCTCACCATTTAATCTTGAGCACAGTGGCAGTAAGTTCCTGTACTTGCCACTAGTGGCGCTGCAATCATTAACAAATATAGAATTAAAATCGCAGCTACTTTCCAGGGATGAGGGTATCTGAACTGTTTATTGTTTTGCTACAGCATACCACTCTTTTTTTTTAAGAGCAGTGTTTTATATATAAAAGAAATTCGCATTGCATACAATAGATTGTGTTCATAATATACTAAGTTATATATAAAATTGTTTCCTTTAGAAATAGTGGTGATTCATAAAATAAATTTGAATAAGTATTACCTGCATAAGAAAGTCAGAGAATATACCTATTTTTGTTTATAACATTCTCAGAAATAACTTTACACAAATTGGAAAATACAAGTATCACTCCTAAATAAATTACTAATATTATTTCAAACCATCTGCTCAAAATCAAAATTTTCTGAAAATAACTGTAAGAAATAACTAAAAAAATACTTAGTAATTTATCATTTCTAGCTGTCTTCTTAAATTAAAAATTTTGAGTAAATGTGCTTAGGTTACAAAAGAGTACTTATGTAGAAAAGTAAAAATTCCTATGAAATATTTTCGGAATATGCATCAATAATTGCTAAACAAAAACCTGAAAAGTGCGTTTAATTTGTCTTGTTACATATACACGCGTGCGAAACATGATACATAAAATATTTTCAAAGTTAATGAACATAATTGTTTTATGCGAGGATTTATGGATGAATTAAAATCTTTTTTAAGTTTGAGTAATTTACCAGCTTCACATAATTGTGAGCCTCGTGCTGCCTTGTTATTGTGAAGATCTAGACAGAGTAGAGAGAGTTTATAGTTGACTTATACATCCCTGGACTTTCTGCGCTATGTTCGTTTATCAACCAGATGGATGAAACCGAAGCTTGTCTTTAGGCATGATCTATGCTGCCGATTAAGCTCGCTCACTATGAGCAATCCTCTAAAAAGTGAGATTGAATGGGGAACGTATCTCCTGATATGTACAGCTTAAATTAATAAGATTTTAATTTTTTGTTAAAATAACCAATTCAATTATCCAATCCAAAAATTATTTGTATAATTTTTCCCCAAAACTTGCCGCCAAATTCGATATACCAGTAAAATTCTTAGCCGAATAGAAATTATCAATATACTTCCACTTTAAACAGTTAAAAAAACAATTACAAAAATGACATTCTTAATTACGAAAAATATGACTACCGAAATATCAGGGATAATATCAAAGATCTGCAAGAACAATTCATCATAATCCCTAATGATAAAGCGGCCGTCAACTATGGAATTATATGCAAAAAATTCTATATCGAAATTTTAAACAAGGAATTAAAATCATCAGAAACTTATAAACAAAAT
>BGPR01003560.1:0-10700 GCA_013235015.1 Araneus ventricosus
CTCCTCCAACACTGCGACAGAAAAGGCGAAAGCTCTTTAACAAGATCTCGCGACTTTATGAAATACGGGTTTCGAGGAGGCCGCTTTATAACAGAGAAAAGAGGCTGGCTATACATCAAATTTAACTGGAAGTTCTAAGAGTGGCGAGAGTCAAGCACAAACTTTAGGAGCGGGACAGAGTCGAGTCCGAAATAAAATCGTCGAGTTCGGGACCGAGCTTGATTTATTAGCTTCTGGGAAAAGGGTTTCGCCGAGTCTGGGCTGTCTGTCCGGTGAGAAATTGGTTAGGGGTTGCGGTTAATTTATAAGGGTGTCAGTGTTGGTTGTGGTTAATTTCGTTTCCTTGTCTCCCTCCTTGCGCTGCTGAAATGCATTTTACTTAGCATGACAGCTGAGATTTTCTGGCATGAGGAGTCTGAAATCAAGCAAGATGTGCGAAGAATGTACGTTAACAAAAAATAAGATTTTCAATGATCTTAATTAGAATTAAAATGGTAATGGCATACAAATCAGATGAAGGAGATTTCTTAATGTTATTTTTAACAAGGAAGAATGTCTGAGATTACATTGCAAGAAATAATCGATGTTTGTATCAGTATGTTATACACTTTGCAAATTAGGTTCTTATCTTTGATATTAGAATGTTGCGAATGCTGGTTTCTGCTTCTGAAATGGTATTAAGGATTACAATGCTATTCTGAAATCAAGCAATACAAGTATGCGCATGGATTATAACCTTATAGAAAAAGAATGCTTCTTTTTTTAAATTAATATGTACGTTGAAATGGTAATTAGGTACAAATACAATGAATATGACCCGCTGCTATTTTTGATTCATTTTTTTTCAAGCCACTTGGCTGAGATTATAGCTAAGATATAAGTGGCATGTATTGATACATATAAAGAAACTGTTCAGAAAATAATTTGGATTCGTATGTTCTTTTTCAGATTGTAGCCACTGCTCCATGTTTGCTGCTGTTCAGAAATTTTAATTAACATTTCTCGTGCTTAGCAATATTTTATTATAAAGCATACGTAATCCGTAATTTTATATAGTAAATCGGAATAATATAATAACTGCTATAGCCATTTCGAAACTCTATTGTATTGTTATTATGCAGTCTCTTGAATTAAGACAGAAAGTACTAGTTGAATGTTGTTTGTATTCATTGTAATATATGATAACCTGAAAGCAAATTTAAGGTATTGTAATGAAGGGATTCTCTTTCAGTAATTGTTTAAAAAATTGAGTTAGTATTTTCAAATCCCTTCCTGTGTACAATAAGAAGTGTGTTTTTTTCCGATGGAGATTTTCCCTCCACATGTATCTGCTTGGATTGTAATCGGACTGAAATATTTTAATTGTATAGATTCTCTATTGACAGAGCGAAGCGAGGTCTTCGTTTTAAATTCCACCATTTAGTATTTGTTTGTCTGTAAGTTTGTTACGCGTTTAAGACCAATTGCGTTGTTGGATTTCCTTCAAATTTCGCAGAAATATTTCTTGAAGCAATAGAAAATGGAGTATTTTATTTCTATTTATTTCAATTCCATAATAAAATAGTTATTTTAATTATACATAATTATTATTATTATCAAATTAATTGGTAATAATAGAGTGGGTGCAAAACTTATAATTACGATATCAGAGTGGTAAATAAACACACTTCTGGTACCGCTTTGTATAGGTATCAGCACTTCGCTAAATAAGTGTTACCTATTTTTATAATCTTTGTCCATCTTTTAGTTCTAAATTTATATTTAAGGGGAGTTGGAACCCTAAGTCCGTTAACCTTAAACCTGCTACTTCGATGTACCTTTTCTCAAAATCAGCTATAAATTCATGTTTGAAATTTTTTATACCAGGACAGTACACCTCTCTCATTATATAGAAATTAGCTTTTTTAAAAATAAACTCAAAACTTTATTTTTTACAATTTTTTTCTGATAAAATAGGATGAAATTTCACTATTTCTAATTAAATATTTTGTAAATTTATAAAAAATATTAAAAATGAACCAAAAGCCCATTTCTTTACTTCTATAAATATTTCAAACATGAATCTATATACATCGAAGTTACAGGGTTAGGGTTCACGGACTTAGGATTCCAACTCCCCTTAAACTCAGTCACCATCTGAATAATTTCTTTTATACCTCATGAGCCGCAGTCGGCAATTTTAAGAACTTTCAATATTCGATTGCAATTGTTAAGCCTAAATGGAATTATCAGACGCTTCTCTCCAAGAAAAGTGATCTCGCCAAGATAATTTCGCCTGCGTTATAAATCGTCTGATCTGCAACACAACGACAGAATTTAGCTTATATAAATATTTTTGCAAAATTTTGATATTTATCGCCAAGTTATTTTGAGTTCCATCTTCTTATTCCTAACGAAGTGAGTAGAGAAACATATTTTAATTTGACGCCTATTTAATACTAAAATTTTCTCGATGACCTTTTCTGAATAACCAATTTAATGATTCAGTATTTCTCTGTGAATTATTGGTGAAATCTTTCTCAAATTATTTCGATATGCCACTTAAAGATAAGCGAAGAAAAAGAGCTAAATATGTATTTCAAATTCAGCAGATAGCGAACAATTTTATCGATATTTACTCTAAATTCGTACGTTAAGAATTGTGCTAAACATTTCTACACCAGTGTATCTCCTTAAGAGTCAAATTATGATGTCTGCTGTCCCTACAAATAATGTTGTCTTCACAATGAATATAATTTGATAAGCTTTTAAAAAATGCGAGGAAGAGAAAATCTTTGGTTTATTTTTATTTTTCTTGGGGAGGAGCGTGGTCTACTGTTCACAGAATTACTAGTTTAATAAACAGAGAATATCTATAACAAAACTGCATTCTGCCATTTATCCTTCGTTTATGAAAGTTTATTAAATTTTTTTTCGATCAAATGGCATCACTCAGGTTTGTCATAGAACTTTGAAGAGAGGAGTTTAAACGCAGATGTACTTTTGGTTATTTAAGCACAATTGAAAATTTCATTTTTTGCTTACGAATGGTTCTCATATGAATTGAATTCGAGTATTAAATGAAATAAATAATCAAGCTTGCCTGTTCTGCTAATTCATAGACTTTTTATACAGAGATAAACCGGAAGAAAATTCTCAACAACACGTCTCACAGTTTCTGCAACAATTTTTCCAATATCTGAATTATGTTGTACCTGCCTAATAAGCGTAATCTGCAATGGAAAATAATCTGGTGTTGAATCTCCGGTGGTAAGGTTAAGGAAAAAATATACTTTTATACATCAGTCCTCAAAATCTTCCATAACTTTAACAGTTTTCCAAATAGATGTGTGTTTTGAAGCTATTTACTTTTGGAAAGTACAACAGAAATATACAGTTCAATATGTATCAAATTTTTACATATATTTGTAAATATTTATTTATGTATTCCATTATTTGGAATGTTTTCTTCTTCTTGTATAACAGTTTCCTATGTATTATAACTTGCCATGCTAAATTCAATATTTTAGTGATTTTACCACGTTCTTGTTTTGTAGGAGTTTTTCATGTTGTGTTTGCCATCCATCTCATCTACACATAGTAAATAATTAAGTCCCATGAAAGCCTCTGTATGTGTGAACGACTAAAACTGGAGAAATACTAAACTGATTTTGGAGAAATTTGTACTATTTTGTAGGACATTTATCGAGGAAGGTACATTAAACGCATATGAAAATACCATCCTCGATCCGCCCATGCGTAAAACAGCACGATCCACGCTTTGTGTTTCATCCGCGATTGGGCAAAATAGCAGGAGCTGTACTTTGCGTGTGCGCTGAATGTTTTCAACTGGCTCTAGGACTGGAAAATCGGATTTAATACCGAGGATCCCTCTCATTCCAACAGTTTTATCGTTTTTCTTTTAAACGTGTTCAATTCCCAATTAAACTCTGTTTCGGCATGACAATAAATAAAGCCCAGGGACAGACGTTTCACACTGCTGTAATTGACTTAGGCGGAGAATGTTTTTGTCATAGACAACTTTATGTGGCAATTTCAAGAGTTAACTCCTTTTTTAATTTTTTTTATTGACTGAAGCAGACGCGACCAAACAACTCTTACTGGCTTCCTTAGTGGGTATGTCAAAAGTTGACTTTCTTAGATAATTCTAAGTGCTTTGAGATCTGCCCAAAATTTACTGCAGAACAAACCACAACTGATCTTATTCTTGCATGCCTGGGATTTTTCAAACGGGATTTTGTTTCTAATCCTCTATTGACATTAGATTTCTTTAGGGTGCACAGGCTCAAGGACCTGATATAGCTCCGTTGATCTTCTGGGATCATCATCATCAACAACAACAACCTCCTTTTTTGTTTTGACACCAGGAGGAAAAACTGCAAATACTGTTTATAAAGAAATATTATGAGGTAATTTGAATTTTCTTTCCATATCAGAGATTGCGTTTTACATATTCAATGGTTCCATGTAGGTATAGAACAGATAACCGCGTGCGGAGCCTCGGGTACAGCGGCTGGTAATGCATAATTCATAGATCCGGATCTTGCGCTGTATCTCTCATGTAACCATTTATTTGTTTTCAGTATAGTTGTTTGAGTAAGGTTAAATTTACTGTCCATTCAAACTGCTCATAAAGAGTCGCAAGAACTCTAGGTACGGTGAGAAGAGGTGGTGCTATGTTATTTGTATTCCATAGGCGAAGGAAAGATATAAGATTATGAAGTTGTCATTTTGCTTTAGGTATTGAAAAATACTTCTTCCATGAAAGAAAGCTGATAACTTCAATGCAATAAATAATATTCAGCAACGACATTGTTTGAAGGAGCCATTTGTTACTTTGGTATGTAAGCATAACTAAATATAGTCTTGTATATCATGATAATGTATAAATATCAATGTATTATTTCAATTGAGGTCAACTCAAAAATCAGGATGGTCTAATGCAAGCATATTGAATATTATACCTGACAAAAGCATGACTTCAACTCATTTATTATTTTAAAAGTGTATGATACCAGATGAGTGGCAAGTCAGATGTTGACTTACTTTGAATTTGATTTAAAAATAAGAATACGAGCACGGTTGAACGTTGTTACGTTGTTCTCAGGTACGGAGTGTAATGGTTGTTTTTGACGTCTCTCCATAGTGGTCTAATGGTGTGTCGGGAAAGGAAAAATTTATGAAGCTTCTCGTGGTATTTTTATGCGCTTATAGCTCCGAAACGAAATAACATACAGAGTTGGTTTTAGTCTCATTTAACAGTGGATGGTTGACATTGAAGATGGAAAAAAAGAAGTTTAGAGAGAAAGAGACATATTCCTCTTGCCCCTGTTCCTGTCCTGCTTCTCCTGCTCATGTTATTGACTGTATTGGCGCCTCTGCGAGGCTGCTGAGGAGTGAGGGGGAAAATGGACTTTTGGCACTGTTAGAGAGACATGGTATTATGGACCTGGTCTAATATTTGGACCAGAGGGACATGAAACAACAACAGAAGTTTAGAATTTGGAATTACTGTTTAGTCACAGTCGAACTGCTAATTTGGTTAAAATCACGAAGAATTTTGATGAAGTCACATTGACCGATGCGCGCGCACGCAGACTATGGATATTCAGTCATCGATCTGAGGTCCATGTGAAATAATACTCAAGAATTGTTGAATTCCGTCGTACTAAAGTCAAACGCTTATAGCTCCGTAACAAAATAACATAGAGAGTTAGTTTTAGTTTCATTTACCAGAGGAAGGTAGGCATTGAAGATTTCAAAAATAATTGTAGAATTTATAATTACGGTTTAGTCACAGTCGTGTTGCAAAGTTGGTAAAAACCACGAAGAATTTTACATTGAAAAAGTCCCATAGTCACACTAGAACAATAGTCACTATAGACTATAGAGTTAATAGTCACATACAGCTACTTTAGTCTCAATTGAATAAAGTAAGTAAGTTTTCGCAAAGACAGCCTCCCGTCGAATTTTTTTCAAGATCTCTAATAAATGTTTGTTTAGTCTTAGAAGAAGTAATATGAATGTCAATTAAAACGTCAACAGGTAAGTGAAAAACAAAAAATAAAATAAAAACCATTTAATGAGGAAAAAATAAAACCGTTCATTATTCAGCAAATAAAATGAAATGTTTATTTTTTAATAATTATAAGTCGATTCAAATTAAAAGCTATCATGAAAATTAGAACTACGTTAAAAGAAAACATAGAGCTAAAAGCATTTAGTAATAAAAGAAAACTGCTGATTTGTTCTTGTTGTTCTTTTAATGTTCAGAAGAAATAACAAATAATGAAACCTTTTGACCTCTGCATTAAATGTCAAGAAGTATATTAATAAGAATGAATTGGCATTTTTTCCTTCATAGATATTTCTATGATGCCCTTCGTGTGATGCTCGTAATTAGTAAGTCATATTGCTATCCGAGATTTTTATATAAATTTAAACTATCGAGCAAATCTCATGAGTTTCTGTGTGTGTTCCTTAGGGAAATGCTAAATTGCAAATAGTTTCAAGCGCTAAAAAAATGGTATATCAGCAGATAATCAGAACATTTATTTTCTCACTTGGAAATTATGTCTCGATGTTTTGATGAAAACTAACGTTATAGTTTGTGTACATTTATTCATAAGAAATATATTTATTGGCAATTTATTATTTTAAGCATATAACACTGTTAGATTGCAAAAATTGCATCTACATCTTTTTTCGGTTTTGTCAGTATTTTTAATTAATTTAATTCTTCGCTACTAAAGTTTATTTCTTTTCTTGTGGTGACTTTGACAATTTTTGAAATTCAAACGATAATTTTCAGCCGTTTCATTTAATTTCTAAATTTTTCCTAATTATTTACTTTGTATTCGATTTAAATAGTATTTGTCGTAACTTTTGTTGTTGTTTCCATTAATTTATCAACTTTATTAATTCTTAAATTCAAATTTTTCAGCGGGACTATTTCTTCGCCATCTTGTTGCGGATGAATTTAGATGTTATTAGGTTTTGGCGTTCTTGACTGGAGGTTTTTTTCCCGTTATGCTAGTAAGATTCCTTTGTTTTTTGGTTTGAATATTCTGAAGGGATAGCACGCATCCTGGAGGTTCCGAGACCGTTGGGATTTATTCCTTCGGTTCTTGGCCTCTCAGGCATGCAAGCAGTAGAATAAATCTGATTATAAAGAAATCTACAAAAGATCTAAAATGTTGAATTTAAAAAAGAAATCAACAGGCTGCTTATGTTTGAACTGACCTTCCTTTGTCTAAGACGATTCGAGTTCATGCTGGACTGAAGCTTTTTTCTTGCGTTTGGAATGGCAATTTTTATATTACATATATCTATCTTCTAAAGAAGTTTGAAAAATAGCAAAATAACTGGTAGAAAGTGCTCTTCATTTTGCGAACAGCAGTGATGACTTACAAAAAATTGAAAGTAATGTGATCGTGATGGAGATTCCTGTTTTGTGCGAGTGTCACCATCTGCAACGATTCTGTTGTTTGTGAACGAGAGTCGCCACTTGTGAAACAAAAATGTGAGCAAGAAAGATTTCCCAAGTTGACAAAAAATCGGGGAAAACTCAATTTTCCCATGCTAATATTGACCGCAAGTGATGTTGCAAAACCAAGAAATGCCTTGCTTCAACTGATTTAAATCCGTTTTGCGGTACGAAACATAGTGTGCGAAGGTCTAAATCAATGAAAGGTACATTTTTCAGTGCTTATAAAGGTTATTCATTGTGAGACTACTTATCTCTCATTAAATATATTCGAATTCCAAAATGGCCGTTATGAGGGTGTTCTTTTTCTGCATTTTACTAATTTGGTAAAATATTGTTACATATATACTTTCTGTTTTATCGTTGTGAGATTTCATATATTTGATGTTGAGTGCATCAACAGTAAAATTTACTAATTTTATATTCTTATCTTAAAAGTGTTGGCAGTTTAACATCCATAAAATTGTTAATAAAAATTATTTTAAATTTCTAAAACTTGTTTTTTTTTTAATTGTTTTAATGCAATGTACTACCACTGTATGCAAATTGACTTTAAAGAGTAGCTAGGTTTTTCAGATCTCAACAGGTAGGTGATTTATATAAGTATAGCTTGAATTGCTTATCATTGTGTGTTATATATTTCAGTAACAAGAATTGATTAAAAAATTTATATATATATATATATATATATATATATATATATTAATTTAAATTTTATCTTTGGGCATCTACCTTGCTTTAACGTTTTAATATAATCCTAGCTACCCCATCCAATAAACACTTTACAACAAACTTTTTATACAACAAAATTACTTTTTATACAACTGCAAAGGTTGCAATTCACTGCCTTCTCATTTTTATGGTAGGTGACGCTACTAGAGTCATCCGGGCATTTCCCATGATGCATCTCTCTCTTCTTCTTCTGTGTATTTGTCTTGTGTTGTTGTTCTCTGTCTTGTGTCTTGTATCTTTTAATGTACTGTGTCGTGAAACTTAGCCATATAATAAAAATGGTTCCTGAAATTGAATTAATTCTTCAACAGACGGATTCCATATAAACAAGAGTCTCGTCCCTCTACAGAACAGAATTACTTTTTATACAACAGAATATTATACTTTAATCATAAATAGAACAACCGGCCATGAATTATTTTTTAAACCACCAGTTAAAAGATTCTTTGTCTCATTCGTGCAGTGGTTAAGAGGTTGTTGATCTGTGAATACATATTATCTGATACATAATTGTGACAAAAGTTGGCAGCACGTAAACTAACATGTTTCTTAAGAACACTGACATAGATACCACTGGACCATAGAAAGAAGATAAAAAAGTTTCCTTATAGAACTTCCTTATGAATTCTCCAAAAAATGCAAACACTTACCCATGCAAAACATCTGAATTTTTTAGCTACATGCTACTTCTACTTCCCAAACTCTTAAAATGAATAAAAAATTGCCGAGGTAGATTCTTCATTGTTTCGCGACAAAACCACTGAGTGCTCTGAGTTGGTTTGATATATTGATATACTGCGAACAACGGCCTGCATAAAATATAAATGTTTACAAGGCATCTCAGGATTTATCTTCCGCTATCTTGGGCTAAATTGTTTCCTGGGATACTGCTGGTACAGATTTTGAGATAACTTGCTGTTGCTAGAAGTATTCGAATATCAAGAGCGACAGCCTGCATAAAAGAGTTATGTTTGCCACATAACTCGTGATATGTCTTTCACTAACTTGGGTTACAAAATGAACCTAATCAAAGTGATGTAAAGATAAGTGTAATTAGAGTACCAAAAGTCACTGATGAGTTTCGTTTTCGTTCGTAGAGTGGTGGCAGGCGTGATAAAATCTGGTAGAAGCGAAACATAGTCAAGAAAGCCTGAAAATAACGAAAAAGGTATCGGTTGAAAGGTGGCTATATCATGGTATGGAATCATTTTGAATGGCCACTATGTCATACAATTTTTCATCAGTCCAACTATGAATGCTGAAATATACAAAATTCGGATTCTAATAATCATGCCAAGTCCTTTGAGTTTGCAATCGACGATAACTTCCTCTCCATAGAATATACAACGCGTTCCCATCACACTGCGTTATGATTTTGAGGATGAAGAAATCCAGCAAACGAAATGGATCCCACATTCTTCACATTTATATCCGACTGAACATGTGTAGGCTGCATTAAATGCCGATATGAATTACTATAATACCCACACAGTATTCTCCAGGAGTCTCAAGACGCTATTTTTCGTGAATGCACTTTGTTTTCACATGCACTGCCGTACACTCTAACATACTGCATGGAAAATCACTGTAGAGCTTGCAGTTCAGTCAGGGGTGACCGCATTTACTTTTAGATACGTATTTGTAATAATTTATAATACCACGATTTCTTTTATTCACCTTGAGCCAAATTTCCTAAGCCAGGGGTGACCACATTTAATTTTAGATATGTATTTGTAATAAGTTATAATACCATGTTTTCTCTCCTCCACCTTCCAAATTTCCTAAGTCAGGAGCAACAGCTTTTACTTTTAGATATATATTTGTTATAAGTTATAATATTATGTTTTCTCTTCTCCACTTTGCGCCAAATTTCCTAAGTCATGGGTGAACAAATTTACTTTTAGATATATATTTGTAATAAGTTATAATACCATGTTTTCTCTTCTCCACCTTCCAAATTTCCTAAGTCAGGAGCAACAGCTTTTACTTTTAGAGATATTATTGGAGCAAACCAAGATTTCACCGAAATCTCTGCTAAATTTAATAGCTCCACCTTCTGAAAAAGGTGAAGATACTAATGCATAAGAGTTAAATAAACTTACTTTTGAGCCCCTGACTCAGCAAATAGTATCTTCAAATCAAAAAGTAACTCTTGCACAAAAAAATTACGGACATTTTTATTTTAGAAAAGCGTTCTTCAAGAATTCACAAAAAAGCATTCTTTTTAGAACACAAACTTCAGTAGAGAATGCCAGGTTCACATCTCTTAAAATATAAATACAGCGATGCGAGCATTTACCAGTGCTGTCAATTGTGTGAACCCAACATATATATTTGAAATAAGTTATAATATTATGTTTTCTCTTCTCCACTTTGCGCCAAATTTCCTAAGTCTGGGTTGACCACATTCACTTTTACATATGCATTTGTAATAGGTTATAATACCATGATTTCTTTTATTCACTTTGCGCCAAATTTCCTA
>BGPR01003560.1:60394-78801 GCA_013235015.1 Araneus ventricosus
AAGCCAGGGGTGACTACATTTACTTTAGATATGTATTTGTAATAATTTATAATACCATGCATCTTTATTCATCTTGTGCCAAATTTCCAGTTTTTCAGGGATGACCACATTTACTTTAGATATGTGTATTTGTAATAAGTTATACTACCTCGCTTTCTCGCCACCTTCCAAATTTCCTAAGTCAGAGCAACAGCTTTTACTTTCAGATATATATATTTGTTATAGTTACAGGGTTTTATTATGTTTTCTCCACTTGCGCCACTTCCTAAGTCATGGGGAGAGCAATGTAACTGAACGAAGTATACCCTTGCTCAATTCATATTCAAACACTTCTCTAATAATAGAATGAGAAGTAACAAACTCTTTTGAACTCGAATTAAAACAAGCCACATTTATTAAGCGGCGATATTATTTTGACTTGTCTCTGACTGGTTAGGTTTCAGCCGTACAAATTAATTTAATTTCTAACTGGAGAACCATGGCCTAGAGCAACCAAAATCTTAAACGTACTTACTTCTTGGAAAGTAGTTGCTTAATACGAAAGAATTTTACAAATTTTAGTCAGATTTTTAATAAATTAAATGTAATAGAAATTTCAGATTTTGACTTAACAACGTCGAAGCATATTATCATCAAAAAACATTTTTATGCAAACCTAAATTTAAATAATTGAAACTTTCATGGATAAAAATTCCATCCAATTTTTCTTTAATTTTATTAAACTTTTTAAAATTCATTATGCAACGGCTGATAAAATAGATTTTTTTCCATTTATTCGCTAAAGAAATGCTCAATTGTCTTTTTAAGTTTGAAGTCGGCTCTCGCAATCCAAAAAATCAAAAAGTAAGTAAATTTACATTTAAATTTTCTAATATTCCAGACTTTTATGAATACTTTTGTTAAATTTTAATGGGAGTAGCTCAGAATTTGCATCATTTTGATGTATTTTTAAGAATTTTTTTCTTTATTTAAAAGAAAAAAAATCGAATAATTGAACTTCGAAGAAAGTCTTTTTATGATTTAACAAACATTCTTTCCTTATGTAAGAATATACCTGTCTTAACATGATATGAAAAATTTATTTAATATATTCTATCGCTTTTAAAGAGACATTTTTTAATTATTATAAAAATCTGTCCAAAAGCTAGCATTAGAATAAAAATTAAAACCTATTTATTTGTATTCAGCATATATATTAGTAGCATCAATCTAAAGCAGCTAATAACAATTTTATCATGAAGTGTAGAATAAACTCCCACAAGAACAGCTTGCAATATCTGTATATTTTACAACTGATTACAATTATAACTCAAAATGTAACCCGAGCTATAGTACAAAAATAGTCATTTGTGCCAGAAAATTACTTAGAAAACAGAAATAGAAAACCTAGGCATCCATCAAGAAAATGTTCAACGACCGAGAGTATCCGCCAATGTCAGATATTAAGTGTATTCTTTAAAAGTGTTTGAAGTATATAATAAATAAGAAATATGGTTTCTTCTGTTAGTAATTAGATTTTTAGTCTAGACAGAATGCTTTTAAAACAGCTGATATTTTTTCTTAATAAAAACTTACGTATCGAATGAAGGTTTAGTTTCCATGGAGTTAAAATGACATCTTAAATTGTGGTTTGAGCATAACGTAGTAAAAGCCAATTTTATCCAATAAAACTCTTTTAACGAGCTGTTACCGCAAATACATCTATGGCCGCCCACTGATTTAGCAGAAGATTCATTTAAAGTCAGTTCCAGGGCACTATATATCCTCCAAACAACACTCAAATTTTACGCGTGACACCCCAACGGACTCCATGGTATTATTATTTATTCCCCCTCCTCCAACACCTCCATGGAAAAGGTGAAAGCTCTTTAACAAGATATCGCGACTTTATGAAATACGGGTTTCGAGGAGGCCGCTTTATAACAGAGAAAAGAGGCTGACTATACATCAAATTTAACTGGAAGTGCTAAGAGCGGCGAGAGTCAAGCACAAACTTTAGGAGTGGGACAGAGTCGAGTCCGAAATTAAATCGTCGAGTTCGGGACCGAGCTTGATTTATTAGCTTCTGGGAAAAGGGTTTCGCCGAGTCTGGGCTGTCTGCCCGGTGAGAAATTGGTTAGGGGTTGCGGTTAATTTATAAGGGTGTCAGTGTAGGTTGTGGATAATTTCGTTTCCTTGTCTCCCTCCTTGCGCTGCTGAAACGCATTTTGCTTAGCATGACAGCTCAGATTTTCTCGCATGAGGAGACTGAAATCAAGCAAGATGTGCGAAGAATGTACGTTAATAAAAAATAAGATTTTCCATGCTCTTAATTAGAATTAAAATGGTAATGGGATACAAGTTAGATAAAGAACATTTCTTAATGTTGTTTTTAAAAAGAAAGAATGTCTGAGATTACATTGCAAGAAATAAGAGATGTTTGTATCAAATTGTTATACACTTTGCCAATTAGGTTCTTTTCTTTGATATTAAAATATTACGAATGCTGGTTTCTTCTTCTGAAATGGTATTAAGCATTGCAATACTATTCTGAAATCAAGCAATACAAGTATGCACATGGATTATAACCCTATAGAAAAAGAATGCTTCTTTTTTTAAATTAATATATACCCAGATAGCACGTAAGTTTGCAGCAAGTTTGATTTTGACTTGTCATGGCAAAATTTGACGCGTCAAACTTGAATCGAACTTGTAGCAAGTTCGATGTGACAAGTAGCGCCACCTCTTTGCAAATCAAACTTGCAGCAAGTATGCAAAACAAGCTTCCTGCAAAGATAGCACAATAAAGAGATAATTATCTTTGTCTCTGTTTTAAAAAACATCCGATTTTTAATAGCATCTCCTAGACCGTAATTCTTTTTTATTAATTCAATAAATCAATGATAATTTGTGAAAAAAATAACTTTTTTATAAAAAAAATTGTTGAAGCATTTTCCATCTTTTTACTAAATATATCACTCTCACTTTAAAGAAAACTATATCGCCTTTTTCTTTTTTTATTTTTTTTTGAAATTTTAACGTTTATAAACAAAATTAAATCTAAAAAACAGTCGGTGTTTGTTGAAAAATAATAACTAGACATTTTGTCCCATTTTAAAGTAATTACTTTTGAACTCTAATTTCATAATTTATTCTACTAGCAAAACGTAGTTATTAGCGAAAATCGCTCTCTCTTTGACTTCAAATCGTATTCTCAACTCAAAAAATTAATGAAAACCAGAAAATAGTTTAAAATAAATCGTATACGAATCGCATCGAACGATGTTTTAGCGAAATCTATCCTCTCCTCTCAGAGTTCAGCTGGCTCAACGGTTAGCGTCCCCGCTTCGGAACCGGGAGGTCGCGAGTTCTATCCTGGGTTGTGTTTCGTACTCTCTTTTTGCTTTAATTTGCTGTAAGTGTGCACGGCAAGTTTGCTGCAAGTTCGTTTCATGGTGACTTCGGAGCTTTCGTTAACTTGCTGCAAGTTTACTGCAAGCTTGCACACTTGTCATGACAAATTTGTGGCAAACTTGCACTCTTGTCATGACAAATTTGTGGCAAGCTTGCTGCAAACTAAAATTGCTATCTGGGTACGTTGAAATGGTAATTAGGTACAAATACAATGAATATGTCCTTCTGTTATTTTTCATTCATTTTTTTCATGCTACTTGCCTGATATTATAGCTATGATATAAGTGGTATGTATTGATACATATAAAGAAACTGTTTAGAGAATAACTTGGATTCGTATGTCCTTTTTCAGATTGTGGCCACTGCTTCATGTTTTCTGCTGTTCAGAAATTTTAATTAACATTTCTCGTGCTTAGCAATATTTAATTATCTTCGAAGTTAAAGCATACGTAATCTCTAATTTTATATAGTAAATCGGAATAATATAATAACTGATATAGCCATTTCGAATCTCTATGGTATTGTTATTATGCTGTCTCTTAAATTAAGACAGAAAGTACTTGTTGTATGATGTTTGTATTCATTGGAATCTATCATAACCTGAAAGCCAATTGAAGCTTATTATTATTGTAATGAAGGAATTCTCTTTCAGTAATTGTTTAAAAAATTGAGTTAGTATTTTCAAATCACTTCATGTGTACAATAATAAGTGTTTTTTTCCGAAGGAGAGTTTTCCACAAAATGTATCTGCTTAGATTGTAATCGGACTGAAATATTTTATTTGTGTAGATTCTCTATTGACCGAGCGAAGCGAGGTCTACGTTTTAACTCCAGCATTTTGTATTTATTTGTCTGTAAGTTTGTTACGCGTTTAAGGTATCCGACTGGTTTAAAATCGTCGTTTTTGATGAAATTATCAAAAACATTTTTATGACTTAGTTTTGTAGCCTGTTTTGATAAGCTTTCTAAAACTGTCTCACTTTTTCCTGACGTGAATTACAAATGGAGTTACAGCTGTTTTATTACCGAACTGTAAGCATTATTTTAAGTTGCATTAAAACTTTAAATGCGTTTTCTGAGAAATGATGTTTTTGAGGAAAACTGTCGACCGTAACAATGATTTCTCAAAACGTTATTCAAGTATTGATATGAAATTTTCTGAGATTGTTTTCTGTAATATGCTTGATGTTTTCCTCTAAAAACTACGGTCAATTTTAAAATCAAGTAATATTTTTAAGTGTTTAAATATAAACGAAAAGCATTTTTTTATGAAAAATTACCAGTTTAGTAACTACGTTCAGCTATATCTGAAAACTATTTTGAAGTACAAGAAAGATTTTAGAGCATAACACAGATAACTGTCATAAAAATGTACTCCTACAAGGATTTATGCATATTTAGAATATGATTTTGTCTATGGCTGTTAGCGTAAGGCAAATATTTTAGTCATTTTTCTTCAAATTTCTTAGTTTTTTAAATAAATATTATTTTGAAAGCTTAAGTTTACAATATTTTCATAGTTTTAAAACATATGCAGTTTCAAAATAACATTAAAAACTGTATATAAGTTATTTTTCAAAAAAATATCTCCGAACACAGTCGGATACCTTAAGACCAATTGCGTTGTTCGATTTCCTTCAAATTTCGCAGAAATATTTCTTGAAGCAATAGAAATGGTGTATTTTATTTTTATTTATTTCAATTCCATAATAAAATAGTCATTTTAATTATACATAATTAATTGGTAATAAAAGAGTGGGCGTCAACATTAAGATTACGATTTCAGAGTGGTAAATAAACACACTTCTCGTATCGCTTTGTATAGGTATCAGCATTTCGCTAAATAAGTGTTACCTATTTTTATAATCTTTGTCCATCTTTTAGTTCTAAATTTATATTTAAGAGGAGTTGGAACCCTAAGTCCGTTAACCCTAACCCTGTTACTTCGATGTACCTTTTCTCAAGATCTGTTATAAATTCATGTTTGAAATTTTTTATACAAGGACAGTACACCTCTCTCATTATATAGAAATGAGCTTTTTTTAAAATAAACTCAAAGATATATTTTTTACAATTTTTTTGTGATAAAATAGGATAAAATTTCACTACTTCTAAATAAATATTTCGTAAATTCATAAAAAATATTAAAAATGAACCAAAAGCTCATTTCTTTACTTCTATCAAAAATTTCAAACATGAATCTATAACAAATTTTGAGAAAAGGTACATCGAAATAACAGGGTTAGGGTTCACGGACTTAGGATTCCAACTCCCCTTAAACTCATTCACCAACTGAATAATTTCTTTTATACCTTATGAGCCGCAGTCCGCAATTTTAAGAACTTTCAAAATTCGATTGCAATTGTTAAGCCTAAATGGAATTATCAGACATTTCTCGCCAAGAAATGTGATCTCGCCAAGATAATTTCGCCTGCTCTATAAATCGTCTCATCTGCAACACAACGACAGAATTTAGCTTATATAATTATTTTTGCAAAATTGTAATATTTATTGCCAAGTTATTTTGAGTTCCATCTTCTTATTTCTAACGAAGTGAGTAGGGAAAAATATTTTAATTTGACGCCTATTTAATAGTGAAATTTTCTCGATGACCTTTTCTGAATAACCAATTTAATGATTCAGTTTTTGTCTGTGAATTACTGGTAAAATCTTTCACAAATTATTTCGATATGCCGCTTAAAGATAAGCTAAATATGTTTTGCTAATTCAGCAGATTTCGAACAATTTTATCGATATTTACTCTAAATTCGCACCTTAAGAATTGTGCTAAGCATTTGTACACCAATGTATCTCCTTAAGAGTCAAATTATGATGTTTTCTGTCCCTACAAATAATGTTGTCTTCACAATAAATATCATTTGCTATGCTTTTAAAAAATGCGAGGAAGTGGAAATCTTTGATTTATTTTTATATTTATTGGGGGGAGCGTGGTCTAGTGTTCACAGAACTACTAGTTTAATAATTAGAGAACGTCTATAACAAAACCGCATTCTGCCATTTATCCTTCGTTTATGAAAGTTGGTTAAATTTTTTTTCGATCAAATGGCATCACTCAGGTTTGTCATAGAACTTTGAAGAGAGGAGTTCGCACGCAGATGTACTTTTGGTTATTTGAGCACAATTGGAAATTTCATTTTTTGCTTACGAATGATTCTCATATGGTTTGAATTCGAGTATTAATGAAATAAATAATCAATATTGAATGTTTTGCTAATTCATCGACTTTTTATTCAGAGATAGACAGGAAGAAAATTCTCAACAACACATCTCACAGTTTCTGCAAAAATTTTTCCAATATCTGAATTATGTTGTACCTGCCTTATAAGCGTAATCTGCAATGGAAATTAATTTCGTGTTGAATCTACGGTGGCAAGGTTGAGAAAAAATATACTTGTATACATCACTCCTTCAAATCTTCCTTAACATTAACAGTTTTCCAAATAGATGTATGTTTTGAAGTACTCTACTTTTAGAAAGTACAACAGAAATATACAGTGCGACATGTATCGAATTATTGCATATATTTGTAAATATTTATTTATGAATTCCAATATTTTTAATGTTTTTTTCTTCTTGTATAACAGTTTCCTATGTATTATCACTTGCCATGCTCGATTCAATATTTTAGTGATTTTACCACGTTCTTCTTTTGTAGGAGTTTTTCATGTTGTGTTTGCCATCCATCTCATCTACACATAGTAAAGAATTAATAATTTTTCGGTTTTGTCAGTATTTTTAATTAATTTAATTCTTCGCCACTAAAGTTTATTTCATCTCTTGTGGCATCTTTGACAACTTTTGAAATTCAAACGATAATTTTTAACCGTTTATTTAAATATCTAAATTTTCCTTAATTATTTACTTTGTATTCGACTTAAATATTAATTGTCTTAACTTTTGTTGTTGTTTCCATTAATTTATCAACTTTATTAATTTTTAAATCAAAATTTTTCAACGGGACTATTTCCTCGACATCTTGGTTCGCGTAGGTTTTTGGCGTTATTAGGTTTTGGCATTTTCACTGACTGTATTGGCTCCTCTGCGAGGCTATTGTGGAGTGAGGGGGAAAATGGACTTGTGGTACTGTTAGAGCGACGTGGTATTATGGACCTATTCTAGTATTTGTACCAGGGGGACATGAAACTACAACAGAAGTTTAGAATTTGGAATTACTGTTTCTTAGATTGCAAAAATTGCATCTACATCTTTTTTCGGTTTTGTCAGTATTTTTAATTAATTTAATTCTTCGCCACTAAAGTTTATTTCATCTCTTGTGGCATCTTTGACAACTTTTGAAATTCAAAGGATAATTTTTAGCCGTTTCTTTAAATATCTAAATTTTCCTTAATTATTTACTTTGTATTCGACTTAAATATTAATTGCCTTAACTTTTGTTGTTGTTTCCATTAATTTATCAATTTTATTAATTTTTAAATCAAAATTTTTCAACGGGACTATTTCCTCGACATCTTGGTTCGCGTAGGTTTTTGGCGTTATTAGGTTTTGGCATTTTCACTGGAAGCATATTCCTTTGTGTAAATTTTGAATTGAAGTACGGTACAGTAAGGAGGTGTGTTTTTTCACCTGCGGGCTTCTAGAGGCCGTTGCGGCCTTCAGGGTGCTTGCCCCTGCTTTTTTATACTGTTGGTTCCCGTAAAATGGCGAAAAACGTGACCATCAAGAATTCTTTCCATGTCCTTCTGCCAGTTAAAAGAATACGATTGAATATCAAGTCTGTTAATCGGAACGAGATTGAACTGCAGCGGTTTGTGTTCGCATTTGGAATAATGGCTGTCGAATTCCATTTGAGCTCTTCGTAATAATTACTCAAAGTTTGGGCTGAGGATATAATCCTTTTCAACTACAATAATAAGTGAACGGCCTGTTCCTCGCAGTTTTCTTTGTCGTGATAATTATGAAAATGAAGGAAGTTGTGGGCTTCTACTACACAGTTGTATCACTTATAAATAGCAAAAAATTTTGTCCAATGTGAATGAAAAAAGCGATCTTCAATGTTTGATTTCATCGTAAAAGTTTATGCCAAAAATACATTTTTGAAAGAAAGTATATATTATGTGTTGACGCTATGCTAGTGTGAATACGGCATTATTCATTATGTGTGTTAAATAAGTTTTCACGAACAAAGTGTGCCTGGCATTGTCAACATATATCAAATTTTTTTTTAGAAGCAAAAAAGATGTTCCTTGGACTTAAGTATTTGTGTTTTTAGTATTTTTTTTATATCGAGCCTGCAGCGCTTGTTTTTGATGTGTAGCTACATTTATCATTTGTATTTTTATATTGAATATGTGCATCCAAAATACTATTTATTCATTTTATGGCAGTAATACTTAAAATAATCACTTATTAATAAAAAGTATTTAAACTTAACAACCTGATTTAGTTTCAGTTTTTAAAATTTGATATCACAACTTGCAAAGTATTACCACTGTATGTAAAATGATTTAATTTAGTAGCTAGGGTTTACAGGTCTGCAAAGGTAGGTGATTATATTAGTATTGCTAGAATTGCTTATCATTGTGTGTTATATATTTCAGTACCAAGAATAGATTAAAAAATTGATATATATATATATATATATATATATATATATATTAATTTAAATTTTATCTTTGGGCATCTACCGTGCTTTAACGTTTTTATAAAGATCCTAGATACCCCATCCAATACTGTTTAGCCACAGTCGAGCTGCAAATTTGGTTAAAATCACGAAGAATTTAGATGAAGTCACAGTGACCGAAGCGCGCGCACGCAGACTAAGGCAATTCAGTCATCGATCTGAGGTGCATTTGAAATATTACTCAAGAATTGTTGAATTACGTTGTACTAAAGTCAAACGCTTATAACTCTGTAACAAAATAACATAGAGAGTTAGTTTTAGTTTCATTTAACAGAGGAAGGTAGGCATTGAAGACTTCAAAAATAATTGTAGAATTTGTAATTACGGTTTGGTCAAAGTCGTGTTGCAAAGTTAGTAAAAATCATGAAGAATTTTACATTGAAAGAGTCACACTAGACCAATAGTCACTATAGACTATAGAGTTAATAGTCACATAGAGCTACTTTAATCACAATTGTATAAAGTAAGTAAGTCTAAGCCCCTCAATCCCAGCGACCGTTTCGCGGAGACAGCCTCCCGTCGAATTTTTTTCAAGTTCTCTAATAAATGTTTGTTTAGTCTTAGAAGAAGTAATATGAATGCCAATCAAAACGTCAACTGGTAAGTGAAAAACAACCAATGAAACAAAAACCATTTAATGAGGAAAAAATAAAACCGTTCATTATTAAGCAAATAAAGTGAAATATTCATTTTTTAATAATTATAAGTCGATTCAAATTAAAAGCTATCATGAAAATTAGAACTACGTTAAAAAAAACATAGAGATAAAAGCATTTAGTAATAAAAGAAAACTGCTGATTTCTGTTGTTCTTTTAATGTTCAGAAGAAGTAACAAGTACTGAAACCTTTTGACCTCTGCATTAAATATGAAGAAGTATATTAATAAGAATGAATTGGCATTTTTTTCCTTCATAGATATTTCTATGATGCCCTTCGTGTGATGCTCGTAATTAGTAAGTAATAGTGCTATCCGAGATTTTTATATAAATTTAAACTATCGAGTGAATCTCATGAGTTTCTGTTCCTTAGGGAAATGTTAAATTGCAAATAGTTTCAAGAGCTAAAATAAATGGTATATCAGCAGTTAATCAGAACATTTATTTTCTCACTTGGAAATTATGTCTCGATTTTTTGATTAAAACTAACGTTATAGTTTGTACATTTATTCATAAGAAACATATTTAACTATAACATATAACAAATTATTATTTTAAGAATATAATACTTTACAACAGTCTTTTTATACAACAGAATTACTTTTCATACAACTGTAGCGGTTACAATTCACTGCCTTCTCCTTTTCATGGTAGGCGGCGCTACTAGAGCTATCCGGGTTTTTCCCATCATACCTCTCTCTCTCTCTTCTTTTCTGTGTACTTGTCTTGTGTTGTTGTTCTCTGTCTTGTGTCTTGTACCATTAATGTACTGTGTTGTGGAACTTAGCCATGTAATAAAAATGGTTCCTGAAATTGAATTAATTCTTCAACAGCGGCATTCCATATGAACATGAGTCTCGTCTCTCTACACAACAGAATTACTTTTTATATAAGAGAATTACTTTTTATACAACAGAATATTATACTTTAATCATAAATAGAACAACCACCGAGGAGGTATTTTTTAAACCACCAGTTAAAGAAACTTTGTCTCTTTCGTGCAGTGGTTAAGAGGTGGTTGATTTGTGAACACATATTTTCTGATACTTAATTGAGACAAAAGCTGGCAGCAGTTAAACTAACATGTTTCTTAAGAACACTGACATTGATACCACTGGACCAAAGAAAGAAGATAAAAATGTTTCCTTATGGCGAATTCTCCAAAAAAATGCAAATACTTACCCATGCAAGCATCTGAATTTTTTAGCTACATGCACTTCTACTTCGTAAACTCTTAAAATGAATAAAAAATTGCCGAGGTAGATTCTACATTGTTTCGCCACAAAACCACTGAGTGCTCTGAGTTGGTTTGATATATTGATATACTGCGAACAACGGCCTGAATAAAATATGATTGTTTACAAAGCATCTTAGGATTTATCTTCCGCTATATTGGGCTAAATTGTTTCCTGGGATACTGCTGGTCCAGATTTTGAGATAACTTGCTGTTGCTAGAAGTATTCGAATATAAAGAGCGACAGCCTGCATAAAAGAGTTATGTTTTCTAGGAAACTCGTGAAATGTCTTTCACTAACTTGGGTTACAAAATGAACCTAATCAAAGTCATGTAGAGATAAGTGTAATTAGAGTACCACAAGTCACTGATGAGTTTCGTTTTCGTTTGTAGAGTGTTGGCAGGCGTGATAAAATCTGGTAGAACCCAAACATAGACAAAAAGCCTGAAAATAACGATAAAGGTATCGGTTGAAAGGTGGCTGAATCATGGTATGGCATCATTTTGAATGGCCACTATGTCATACAATTTTTCATCAGTCCAACTATGAATGCTGAAATATACAAAATTCGGTTTCTGATAATCATGGCAAGTCCTTTGAGTTTGCAATCGACGATAACTTCCTCTCCATAGAATATACAACGCGTTCCCATCACACTGCGTTATGATTTTGAGGATGAAGAAATCCAGCAAACGAAATGGATCCCATATTCTTCACATTTATATCCGACTGAACATGTGTAGGATGCATTAAATGCCGATATGAATCACTATAATACCCACACAGTATTCTCCAGGAGTCTCAAGACGCTATTTTTGTGAATGCACTTTGTTTTCACATGCACTGCCGTACACTCTAACATACTGCATGGAAAATCACTGTAGAGCTTGCATTTCATTCAGGGGTGACCGCATTTACTTTTAGATACATATTTGTTATAAGTTATAATATTATGTTTCCTCTTCTCCACTTTGCGCCAAATTTCCTAAGTCATGGGTGAACACATTTACTTTTAGATATGTATTTGTAATAAGTTATAATAACATGTTTTCTCTTCTCCACCTTCCAAATTCCCTAAGTCAGGAGCAACAGCTTTTACTTTTAGATATATTATTGGAGCAAACCAAGATTTCAACGAAATCTCTGCTAAATTTAATAGTTCCACATTCTAAAAAAGCTCAAGAACTAATGCATAAGAGTTAAATAAACATACTTTTGAGCCCCTGACTCAGCAAAAAATTATCTTCAAATCAAAAATAACTCTTCCACAAAAAATTACGGACATTTTTATTTTAGAAAAGCGTTCTTCAAGAATTCACAAAAACGCTTTCTTTTTAGAATTTTTACATCGGAACACAAACTTCAGTAGAGAACGCCAGGTTCTCTTAAAATATAAATACAGCGATGCGTGCTTTTACCAGTGCTGTCAATTGTTTTAACCCAACATCCTCCCACCTGTTGATTGTGTATCATAATCAACATATATAACAATAAATATAAATTCAAAACAAAATACAATCTCGCATAATAAATGGTATAAATCTAAACAATACAGAGTACAAAAAGACATATCAGGAAAATAAATAGTAATTTTTATAAATCTAATTTCTCTGGAACTTTTATCTCTCTTCCTGACCTCGAAACTTTCCTTTCACATTCTGAAAATGTGTCCTTGTCATCTGAGTCTATACCAACTGTGTGATTTACTCTCATTCTCGGTAGAAAGTCACTAACAGATGAAATCTCTAAAGGATACACACGTTGAACTAGACGGAGTAATTTCGAATGCGACGTTTGTATTTTGACAAGTCAAACAATCTCGTCCTTCCCAGGAATAATATCTTTTACTCGTCCCAATGGCCAGTTGATTCGTTTGCAATTGTCTTCACCAACTAACACAACATCTCCAACCTCAAGTTTACGCGTATCTCTACATTTTGTTCTTTGTACGAGAAGTCCCAGATATCAGTTTCTAAATCTGTTCCGCAAGTCCTTTTGTAAATTTTGCCGGTATTTTTTCTTCGATTTAGACTGTTATGGTCTATAGCATCTATATCCGGTGTACTCCATTCTTTGATATCTTGTAGGAATGACGAAGGAGATACTGGTACTAGCTGATCGCATTCAGACACATAAGTAAGGGGTCGGGGATTCATCAACGCTTCACAATCACACAGAATTGTTAACATTTCTTCATAAAGTAGCTGTGCTTGACCTAAGATCCTCTTTAAGAGGTCCTTCAATATCCGAATTAGTCTCTCCCACCAACCTCCCCACCATGCAGCTGTTGGCGGGTTAAATTTCCATTCGATGGCGCTGATAGCACCATGTCTTATAATTTTATTCCAATCCAAGCCATGTAGTAGATTGGCAGCACCAACGAAATTGGTGCCGTTGTCGCAATAAATAGTTGAGCATCTTCCGCGTCTTGCGACAAACCTACGGAAACCCATCAAAAATGCTTCAGTAGATAAACTGGTGATAATTTCCAGATGCACAGCTCGGTAAACAGCGCAGGTGAAGAGTAGAACCCAAGCTTTCTGATTGCCCCTGAGGAATAACTGTCCGGCTGCATCTACTCCTGTGATTAGGAAAACAACGGCATCTCGAACACGATTTTAAGGTAATGGACCAGAATCAACTTCTAGCCTCTTCGAAGAGAATCGCTTGCAAATTACACACTTTGATATGACCTTGCGTATTGTTTTTCTCCAATTTAAAATCCAAAATTTTTCCCTTAAGATATTTTGCAAAATTTGAAGACCGCAATGCAAATTCTTCTTATGATAATGTTCTATGAGCTTCAGTACGACTTCGTGATTTGAGGGCAGAAGCATTGGCTTCCGGAAGTCTTCTTTGTCTCTTCTATTAACGATTTGTGTCTTTACACGTAAGATTTTATCCTCCTCTACAAAAACAGCCAAGCCCTTTAATTTTTTGTCTTCTTCTCCTTCAAAAGATTCATGTTGAATCATCAAAACTAATTTCAACTCCGCTTTATGAAATTCTGAAGAGGTGAGTTCTCCCCGCGTTCTTTCTTCTTTTTCGCAGAGACAATTATTTTTAAATCTTAACATCCAACCTACTAAACGTACTATTTGTTGGTAGTTAGAACAGAACGAATCGATTCTATTGCACTGGATAATATTTTCAGTGTTAGCCAACGATTTTATAGATCTTAACTTTTCCTTTTGTATCTCGCCTTCATCAACATCTTCATTTAAGATATTTCCATGCCGCCAATAGTCGGGAAGTTCTGTTAACCATTTTGGTCCCTCCCACCATCTAAGTGACATAAGTTGTGTTGCTGTACAGCCTCTAGATGGCAAGTCTGCGGGATTTAGTTCTCCAACTACATGATTCCATGCTAAAGGAGAAGTCAGCTTTCTTATCTCCTGTACTCTATTTCGGACAAATACTGACCAATTTTCCTCTCTAGATATCCATGCGAGTACAGTAGTAGAATCGCTCCAGTAGTAGCATTTTACTTCTTTCCAATTCAATGCTTCAATAACTGGATTTGTTCGTCTTGCTCCTACCAAGGCAGCTAACAGTTCCATACGTGGTATTGTACCACCTCTTAAGGGAGCTATTCCAGATTCAGCAGCAAGAAGGGACAGTTTAACAGAACCTTCTTCTTCTAATCTCAAAAATACCACAGCAGCATAAGCCTCTTTGCTTGCGTCACAAAAAGAATGAATTGTGCAGTGCTTCAAATTTTCTGCTGTAACATTTATCCATCTGGAAATATGAATTTCTTCTAGAATCTTTAGATCTTGAAACCACTGTAAGAATTCCTTTCTAAGATTTCCGGTAATTTCGGTATCCCATCCTATGGGCATTTTCCATACCTTTTGCAACATTAACTTCGGGCAAAGCATAACTGGAGCGGTGTACCCAATTGGATCAAAAACTTTATGAGCTGCTGACAGAATAATTCTCTTCGTTATATTCTCAAGGCTTAATTTATTCATCCAGCTCATATTAACTCTCAGAGAATCCAATTGGCGATTCCATTTCATCCCTAAAACAGGAGTTTCCCAACCATGTTCAGTCTCGCATTCTGTGCTTTCCCAGTCTCTGAGTTCAAAACCACCTTGCAACATAATTTGAGTGGATTTGGAAATAAAATTGTTTAGATCCTCTTGACTGTCCAAACTAGCTACAACATTATCCACATAGAAGCTTTGTTTTAGTATCTTCTTAAATTCAGAATTAAAACCTTTGCTAGCTTCAATATGGTGTTCTATAACTGAAGCAAGTAGAAAAGACTACTCTTCACTCCAAAAACAACTCTTGTATGACGAAACACCTTTAGTTTCTTTTCTTCTAAATTCTTCCACCAAAGAAAACGCAGTTAGTCTCTGTCCTCTTTAGAAACACTTATTTGCAAAAATGCCTTTCTAATATCCGCGGTGGCGCCAAATTTCTTCACTCTGAAACGCGCCAAAATATCAGGAATCAGTTCAATCAGATTTGACCAACACTGTAAACACTGGTTTAAAGAAGGGTGGCCTTGTAATTTGGCTGATGCGTCAAATACCGGTCGAATGGGAGTTGTACTGCTACTTTCTTTTATTACAGGTCGATGAGGTAAGTAATTCCCATACAAAGCTACTTCATTTGGAGGAACTTCTTCAATGATTCCTTCATCAAGCCATTCCTGAAAAACATTTTCATATTTGTCATACAAGTTGCCAGACAAGAGCTTTTCAGTGGTTACTTCAAGCCTTTTCTTGGCGAGGTTGAAGTTATCAGGTAATGGAAAACTATCATCAGCCCATGACAAACAAACTTCGTAACGGTTGTCTTGATTGAATATCACTGTTTTTTTAAAGTGTTTTTTAGTTTTTAGGTCTCTCTCTTGTTTTGACTTTTCTCCATGGGATCTTTGATTCCAAGAACATCTAGTCTCCAAAGATCAGCAATTTCAGCTTCTTTCCCAAACAATGATGTTACAGTCATAGCTAAGTTAACTCTTTCCGTACTTACTTGTGGAACTTTTCCCATTAATGTCCATTCAAGATGGGTTTCTACTGCCACTAAACCTGAGGACAATAGTTTTCTTTTGCCGTTCAGAAGCTTACCCATAATATCTGCTCCAATGAGGACTTGTATAGGTTCACTATAGACGTTGGTATCTGTTAAGATAACACCCAAGCCTTTCAACTCATCCAACCAAAGGCCTTCACTCACAGGTAGTACATTTTCACATATAACAGCTCGATCCAAAACTTCAAAATTGCAGGTGAAATTCCCATTTAGTTGCTTCAACTTTATTCTATAGCAGTTATGTTTACATTCCTTAGTAGAAACACCGCCAAACAAGGAATGTTTTATAGTCTCTTGCCGACCAACGGGATATTTCATCTCCTCTGCAATATTCTTTAAAATGTACGAATTTTGCGAGCCAGTATCACACAGCACACGAACTGTTTTCTCTTTATCATTGGAAAGAAGTTTGGCCTTAAAGGTTTGAAGAAATATTTTTGGATTTGGATTTACATTTGACAAGTTCACATCGTTTCCTGAAGGATTTTCTTCCTCTTCCTTCTTTTGGTTTGTATTCTTGAAAGCCTGAAGTTGATCACACATCAGAGTTACATTTTTTTTAACTACAAACAGGATATTTTAAAAACTTACGACATTTTCTAGCTGAATGTCCAGGAAGAAGGCATGCGAAACAACAATTCTTGTCCCTTACTATCTTCTGTTTTTCTTCCAGTGTTAGTTTTTGAGCATTGAAACAGTCAGAACTGACATGTTTGCCGTCGCAAAATATGCATTTTGGTTTCTTTACTTCAGTTGTTCTGGTGGATGCAAGTAACATGGATGCATTTGGAATTTTGCCCCTTTGAGTTTCTAGGTTATATTTCTTTTTCCTGGGCATCTTAAAATCCTCTTCTTTTGTTAAACCAAAACCAGACATCGCCAAAAATATTCTTTCCTCTCCTTCCACTTCACCCTTGAGGAATAACATCAAATTCTCTAACCGTTCCTTTGCATCATTTGCAGAACTGGAGGTAGGACTTCTATTCCAAGCTTTTAGGAATTCCTCGTCAAAACATGATTCGACCATAGGGTAAAGAATTGATGCGCACTTATCTGTTGTAACTCCCAGAGTTTCAAGAGCTCGCAAATAAGATTCTAGTTTATCGTAAAGGAATGTTGGCGCTAATTTTTGATTAGACTGCAGAGAAATTATTAATTTCACTTACTCCCTTACATAAACTTCCAACAAAAGGTCTTCTCTTCCAAAACGAGCCTTCAAACTGTCAACAGCTTTCACATAATTTTCGCCTGTTGGTCGGAAACTTTCCACTACTTCTCTTGCTCTTGAACCGACGACAGTGGCTTGAACCAAATATTGGAATTTGTTTTCAGGAGCAATATCATCATCTTTATCAACATGCTCAAATTGGCTCCAAAAAGGCAACCAGTCTTTTAAATCATCGCCAAACTGTCGGAATTGTAGCTTGGGAAGAGTGAATTTTTTCTTAACATTACTAGTTTCTGGAATTTGTTGATAAATCATACCTTGGTTTTGGATTTGTGTTTGCATTCTCGTCAATTCCAATTCACTATTAATTTTCAACTTTTCTAATTCCAATTCTTGCTGTTGTTTCAGCTTTATCTTTTTTCCATTCAAATTCTTGTTCTTTATTCAGTTTTATTTTTTCCAACTCAAATTCTTGTTCTTTATTCAGTTTTATTTTTTAAAACTCAAATTCTTCAAGTAACTTTCTGTCCGTTACAGCATTCTCCAAAATTCCTTTAACAAAATCTGGATCACTTTTGTACTCATCACTGATTAAAATTATCCCATTCAGATAGCAGATTTTTGCCTTTGGAGGCACATTTTCGCCAATTTCTTGGGCTACAAGAATCAAATCTTCTTTCTTGAAAGACTTCACTGATAAGAACATACTGAAAATGCAAGATTATTCCAAAATGTCCTGTCACGGATGCCAGATATTGGAGCAAACCAAGATTTCACCGAAATCTCTGCTAAATTTAATATTTCTACCTTCTAAAAAAGGTCAAGATACTAATGCATAAGAGTTAAATAAACATACTTTTGAGTCCCTGACTCAGCAAAAAAGTATCTTCAAATCAAAAAATAACTCTTGCACAAAAAATTACGGACATTTTTATTTTAGAAAAGTGTTCTTCAAGAATTCACAAAAACGCATTCTTTTTAGAATTTTTACATCGGAACACAAACTTCAGTAGGGAATGCCAGGTTCACAACTCTTAAAATATAAATACAGCGATGCGAGCTGTGCTGTCAATTGTGTGAACCCAACAAATACATTTGATATAAGTTATAATATTATGTTTTCTCTTCTCCACTTTGCGCCAAATTTCAAAGTCTGGGTGACCACATTCACTTTTAGATATGCATTTGTAATAAGTTATAATACCATGATTTCTTTTATTCACTTTGCGCCAAATTTCCTA